>JAQJVL010000673.1:0-152500 GCA_035578905.1 Stictocephala bisonia | reverse complement strand
TATAAAGTCATTTTTATAGATTATATTTATTGGCTTTTTGTTTAAATAGGCCTACAAAAGATATACCTGAACACCAACAGTCAAAAGATAGTTCCTTTATACACTACAGTCTTCACTCTTTGATAGTTTTTGTCATTTCAGTTAATAAAAAAGATGGAAATGCATGTCAACATACTTTTCAAATGTAAATTCAAAATTCCAAGATGTACATATAAATGTTAGAATAAAACTTTATGTTTTTCAATCATCATCATCATTCTTTATTAAATATTCATTTGTATACAAAAGTAAAACCTTGTTACAAATATGATGTATTTTCAAATACTAATACTACAGTACTATACTATACTACAGGGTTCTAAGTATTATTTTACAGAATACAAGCATTATTTTATGAGGTATCGTCTGAATCTTTGTTTAAATTGTTTCAACCTGTTGCAATGTTTTATTTCTGTTGGCAGATGGTTAAAAAGCCTCACTTCGACATATATTGCTCCCTTTTCAAATTTTTAAGTTTTATGCACAGGGTAAAATAGAAGTTTTTCGGATATGGTTTGATTTAGTAAAGGATTTTAGGTTTTTAAAGGTTATTGAAAGAACGGATTGATTATAAATAGAAGGGACAGTAAGGATACAACTTTGCACGAAGAGCTCTCTACATGGGTGCGATTGTCTCAAGCCGAAAATTCGTCTAATAATAATGTTCTTCTGAACATCTAAGAACTTCTATAATATCTTGGAATATTATAAATTTATAATAAATAACCTTGTAAGTTTTTTTATTATAAATTTTGTATTAGCTATATCCCCGCATGAACGAGTAGTTACTGTGTGCAGTGGTATAGAAATAATAAAACCAATAAAAATGCTGATTAAATCATATTTTAATATTTCTGTACCTAATCATCACCACTGTATTGAATCTAAGAAGGGAGATAATATAAATCAGACTATTCTCTGGCTACGGTTTTCAATCAGAGAAATCTGGGTTTTTAATAACCTGGTATAGCAGTGACTACAAGAAAAATGTTCATTGCATTAAGAGTATATAGTATCAACAACAGCATGAAAATGAAATGAAAAACTTCTTTATTTATAAGGGGAGATTAGGACTTGAGTCATCTCTACCACCTAACCTTATCAAAAATTACTCAGTTAACTAATATAAAAACCAATGGGAATAAAGAACATTTGACCATAAACAAAAGATCATCATATAAATAACTAAAAATAGTCACAACAATAGCTCCGCCCCAAAGCGAGGGACCTTGCCTAAAATTTTGATATTGTCAGAAAATATATTCCATAATTGGCACCCAGATTCAGTAAAAGATCTATTGTACGAGGCAGTGTGATGAACTGGGACTGATATAAGAAGGCTCCCTGTCGAGCCTTGGACAGATAGCTTTTAGTTTTATTACTTAAAACTTTATGAAGAAGGATAAGTATGTGATACTGTGATGTTTCAACTTCAAAGTAGATATTTGGCAACAAATTGTCTAACGTGATTCTCATGACGAAGGTTAAAAATAAATTTAATGCAGTAAATTTATGTTGATTGTAGTTTGTAAAATAACATGGAAATGGCTTAATAATTACTATTATCACTTCCAGATAGAAGCATTTAGTGGGGAACCAGTCCAAGTTGTCAGGCTGCGTAATCCACTGGGTGTTGTGGGTGGCGAGTACGTTGGTGCCTGGTCCCGCGACTCCACAGAGTGGGACGAGATCCCTCCGCAGGAGCAGGAGAGACTGGCTGTCAGACATATGGCAGATGGCGAGTTCTGGTTAGTTGAGCATTAAAATGTTGCTAAAATATTATGATCTCTGGTAAATTTGCATGAATGTTTTCTTCATTGAAATATTATAATTTATGCTTATTCAACTGACCACTAGTTCATACAAAATACTTAAAACACATTTTATATTTAATTATATTCCGCTCAATTCAATCAACGTAAGTGATGGATTAAGAAAGAGACTAACGATGTGCTCGAGAGTTGAGACTGAGGCTCCACCTAGACTGTCCCTGTTTCAAAGATGCCGACCAATAAGAAAAGGGTGTCCACGTAGACCCTTGATTTACAACATGACTAATTCATTAGCATCTCCATTCCCTAGTCAGTCAGTCAGACTCTGGAAATCAGTTTGTTCATATGTTCTGTTTTGTATCATGAACATCTGAACACCTTTGAATCGGCCTATCACCTAAGTCACTCTAGCAGTGGGTGGGCTTCACTTTCAACTCTCCCTGGATAGTGCATAGTGGCATGTCATTATTGGTGTTATTCACCAACACAACTGCTGAAAAGTGATGAATAATAGAATCTTTCTTATTCTAAATGAAAATTATAATCCAACTAAATATAATTAAAATAGTTTTTAATCCTTGTTCCTAAACCCTCTCCCAGTCATGTTAATGTTAGGCTTTCACTGCGGAATGAGACTTATTCTTTCACGCCGCCGCAATATGATGTATTGCGTTATAGACAATCCATCTTTATTGCATCTTTACTGTGTTGTATAGTTAGTTTTAATTTTAATGCTAAAATATTTATACAATACAAAAAAATCTACTAAATAAATAGGAGCTAACTCCTGAATTCGTCAATTTTCACCTCTTAAAAATGATTAACAGTAATTCAATATAAATGCTACACTAGTAAGAAATAGGTCTCCTGAAGTAGGATAAAGCGCAGTAGTTCTGTTTAGAGCTGATGAGTGGCAGCACCACAAACATACAGTCGATGAGGTAGAGCTTGGCGATCTGTTGCGTTTGACAAACAGTGGCTTGGAGCAGCACCTGGCAATTCGTGGCTTATGATTGGGAGAGGGTTAAGAGATACTAATGAAAACTGAGGAAAATGTTGTAGCGTTTCCAATTCGTCAAACTCAAGAAAATTTTATTTATTTTATTATTTATTTATTCATAAGACGCCGTTCGTCAAGATATGGGCGAATATGGATTTCGAATGAGTGTGATGAGTGTAGATGAGCAAATGTAGTCATTGTTACAAACTAAGGCCGACTATTCCTTAGAAAGTGTCATTAATTAATAGCCCAATGAGCAATGACAAATGAACAGCCGGTGATTATCAGCTGATCCTTCTCAAAATGTATTGACTCTGATTGGGATCGAACTGAGAACCTTTAGCACATGAAGCTGGGATTGAACCAACTACGCTACCGACCAATTTGAAACTACTTTTACAGATATATAAATGTGTTTTGGAGAAAGTAAAGGATGCAACATTTTTGGTATATTACATCTATAAATATTGAAGCTAGGACAATCTTCTTAAACATATGCTAAGAAAAGTTTTAACAGGCATCTATAATCTATACTGAGTATTTAAAATTTGTAATTTAACGAGAATGAATACTTTACTTTGTTCTAGACCACTCATATGTCTTAGCACAAATGGGACTACTTTAAGAAAAAACTTTGAAGTATTGTAAAACTATAAAAGAAAAAGAAAAAATGTGAATGCTTGGTCTAAAAAAGACTCTGTAAAAAGGAATTTAAAAATATAGATGTTAAATGATTATTTATCAATATATCACATGAAAAGTAACTGACTAATACAATGCATCATATGTATAAATAGCAACATAAAAACCCGTTGGCTTGAATGTTATGGAGAAAAAACTAATATAAGTTTAAAATTTTGTAAACTTCTCGACATATTTAAAGCACTGAAAATGATTTAAAGCTTGAAAAAAATATTAAAATAATACTTGATTAATAGCCCTTTACTAAGGCATTGTTTATATTTAATAACATTCTGTACTCTTAAATGTACTTGGTTACATTTGTTTTAGTGCTTCAACTGATATTTTTTTGAGTATAAGATTAATATTCTGACATTCTTGGCCTGTATTATACATATGGACATAGTAAGATTTTGATTTATTTATTGATTTATTCAACATCCAATCAATGGTGTCTACTTGTAATACTGCTTTTCTCTAATTTTAAAAGAAAATTATATTACCAATTTTAAGAAGCAATGTTTGATTCTAGGATTTCCTACTCTGACTTTGTAAAGACTTTCACCCACCTGGAAGTAGTACATTTAGACAGTGAGACGGCCAGAGACGAGCCTTCCCTGCACCACAAACAGACGTGGCAAATGCGCCTACATCAAGGCATATGGCAGCGGGGCGTTTCAGCTGGTGGCTGTCGAAACAATCCTGGTACCTTAATGTTTCTATGTCATAATTAATTTGAATCACTAATTGATAGCAAAATATTAATAGGATATGCTATAGTCAATTAATATTTGAAGACTATGAATATTTACCTGCTAATATTAAAATCTTTGCAAGTATCTATTGACAAAAAACTTAATTTTCAGTATATCCACGGCAGTTTATTATTGTTTTTTCCAGATACTTTTCACATAAACCCTCAACTACACTTGATCTTAAGTGAGATGGAAGAAGTGATTATTTCACTGAATCAGCACAGCATCATGGAGCCAAAGGTTAGTGCTTCGCTTTTTGTTCATCCTGATAGAAAAAGTAGACTTAAATAAACTCTAGACTATGGAGGAACTGATTAATTTTTTTTTTATTTATTCATAAGACGCCGATTAACTGAAATAAGGTATATGTATTTGGAAAAAGGTCCAAAGGTATGTTGTATTAGTAAAAATATAAAGTGATCTCCTGTTACAAAGATTAATCCAATCCATCAAGCCATTTAAAACCCATCTCATTAATTCTATTTATGAGAGCTAATCCCTCCTTAAAAGAGCGCAGGGGGCACTGTGTAACTATGGTAATCTATTGTTTGGATAGACTTCCTGCAATCACATGACTGGTCCAGTGTCACTTCTCGTTTCTATTTCCAGTAGTTACATCTGCCCACGCCATTTCAGAAGCGACTGTCAGCCATAAATAAGTAGTAAAGTGGAGCGATTTAAGAATATGAAAATATTTATTCCACAATAAAAAATCAATTACAAAAATAACAATTCTCAAACTTGGAATGACTTGCCATCGTGTCAAGTAGAGAAGCACAAAATAAATAAACATAAAAACTTACACTAGACAGTCTAAAACTTAGTAACCCACTGCAGTGTCATCACATTATAGGGACCTACTAATAAAAAGGAGAAACAGGAATTAAATTTACTTTAAGATTCGAAAAAAAATATGATAAAGAGAAAAGTTTCAAATTTAAATACAAATCTGACTTATAGAACAAATTAAAAGATTTTTAAACATAGAGGCAGATTTATATGTTTATTTGTTTATTGGTTGGTCTTTCTTGATGGCCATTGTGTTAAAATATCAATATGATATGCCAAATGTTTACTAACTTGCATTATTGCAAAAGTTTATTATGGTCTCTCTTGACTTAACCCCTCACACCCTGCAGATGGATACATCATCATGACAGATTTTGGCCCAAACGCCAAATACAAAAATATTTCCAAACAATAACTTGTATATTATTAGCAGGGCAGATTGTATGTGAAAACCTTTTTGAAATTCAATGTTACATTTGTAGTATACTGTATTTGGTTTCTTTAACACTTTGAGTGCTGGTCCTAAATATGCAAGCCATTTGAAGAATGCTGGCTGTTTTTGGTACTTTTTAAAAATTCATAGATTTAAAACCATTAAACATAGAAAAGTTCTACTTACATGTTTAGATTCTATATTACTTTTTCTTTTTATCAGTATATAATTAAAAATCACATTTTTTCATCTCATAATATCAGTTTTTTAGTAATAGTGTTTTAGAAAAAAAATCAAACTAAGGGCAATTGAGATTTTAAAATAATTTTTAACATAATTTTATTGCCCTAAATAAGTAAAATAAGTACTAATCAAATACTTGATTTTTATTTATATGCTCCATTTACACTTTGAAATAGAGTCCACTCACTAAACGATGGTTCTGAAACGTGCAGATAATAGCAGTGCAGTTTAGTAGACTATTTAACAAAATTAAAACAACGATCCCGTAAAAATTCTATCTGCATTCTTCGGAAGTTACGCTTCTCCGTAAAAATACAGGATCCGCAGTCAAAGTGTTAAATCTGACTGACCCACATTTTTAAGAGAAGAAATGGAAGGAGGCTTATGTCTCACTGCGTTGAATTGTTGGAGCGGCTGTGAAAAAGGAGCTTAGAAATTAATTTACAAATTGGCTGATTTGGTTTGAATCCTGTGCAGTAAATGTCTTAGACAGTACCTCACGCCATTATTCAAATATTACAACTGTCTTAATTTGTTATTAAACAGCACATTTTATTTCCATTTCTGCTGCTGCTATTAAAGTCTTCAGCCATATGTTTATTAATCTGTGTTTTTCCATATATTAATAAGAAACATTTGATTTAATGTTTTGAAAAGATGTATCGTTATGTTTTAGTTTTTTCTTTTAGTATGAAGTATAATATTGAATTTTTTTATTGTATGGCATTATAAAAATGTATTTCATTATGAAAAAGAAACTGTAAATAAATATTTTTGTATTAGTTATCAGTATTTTTTATTTATTTACTTAACTATTAAAACCTCAAACATAAAAAAAAGACTAAAAAAGTGAAAACTCTTTTGTCCAAATGAACAATAGCTCATGCTTTAGTTCAGCGATGAAAGGATTAAGACAAGCGTTACATTTATTTTTATTTGAAGGTAATTTTTTCAATAATCTACTCCTGACCTATCAGTAATCATTTTGGAAACTTTAGGCGATGTAACTCTATGACAAATTATCTCTAAACTCTACTTAGAGTAACATTGTTGTTTTTGTGCCAGATACATTTAAGATATACTTACCCCAAGATTGAAGCTACACAAAACAAAGAACCATACCAAATAATGTTGTGGCAACAACCTTTTTTTGTCCCAGCTATGTACTATTACAATAGGTAGAAAAAGACATTTATTTACTTTTACAAATATCCATGCACTGATCTTTCCACATCTTACCAAATGTCTTTTGCTATCAGACAGACCACAATGTTTTTATTGGCTAAAATGAAATTTGAGAAAGTAGCCATTTTACTTTACACATTTTGTTTTAGGTGATTGGCTTCACGGGGTACTCCTTACCCAAAAACAATACTGAATCCATAGGAAAGGCCTTTTTTAAAAAGAATAAATCTCTAGTGAATTCTCAGTATACCAACAGCCGACAGGTAAGTTGAATTTAATTAAATTAGCCACAAGCTTGATTGGGAAGATTCTATTCAAATAGCTTTTATAATATTAAATATATAAAACCACAGTATATTTTAATACACAATTCTTCATTTACTGTATGTTATAAAATCAAATCAAATTTATAATCTTTTGAATTGTTTCTTTCCGTTATGTAACCAGAAAGTACCTTAACTAAGACATGTAATACTAGTAGACCAACAGTATTTTAGTTTTTATTTTTCTTTTAAAAATTGTGCTATTTTCTAAAATTATTACTAAATATTTTTGAAAATTCTTACAGCTCAGTATTAAACAATCCATTAATTGTAGTTGCTTCAAGCATAATCACAATATCCGTGATGCATGGGCTTTATTAAAACCACACCTTTTGATAATTGGATAATTCCACATTTAGCTTTAAAGTTATCTGGTTACCCTGGCACCTCATTAGGTTTTATCGTAGTTTCCAAACATACTTCCAACTTGCTGGAAAGAAAGTGTTTAGGGACTTTTAGGCTCCAACTACACTCATTGTCACCAAGTAGCATAATGCTCTTATACATAAGAGCATTATGCTACCTACAGTGTGTAGTAACGGATTCTTTGATAGTAGAACATTTACTGACACAGATATGATTTTCATCAGTTCATGGGATGTGCAAGTTGGATACAATAACTTTTACAATGAAAATTTAATATTTTTCCATCAAAACAACATTTTTTTTTTTTTATTTTAAGGAGAGGCCGATCTCCTCCTTAACCATACTCTGTCCATTCCCCATAGACTATTGATCTGTGCGAGGAACTTATTCAGACAGAGTAAGGGGGCGAACCAGTACAGTAGAAGATGAATATTACTGATAAATCTTCCAGTCTAAGCCGGATTCGAACCAGCGCTATCTCTAACCCAAGCTCAAAGTCCTGACGCCTTAGACCACTCGGCCACCGGCTCGCCCAAATTTATTATTTTCTAAAGCTTCCTGAGCTGATATATATAACAAATAAGAAGGTTAACATACCTCTGTCGTCTTCAGCTACAAATCCTATTTATTGTATTACAATTAAAATGCTCTACAAATATTTTATTTCATCGGATTACAAATTTGAATCAACCGATGAAAGAAGACAGATGGCCAGATAGAAATAAAATTGTTCAAAATTAAGAAAGCATTGGATAACATCGTTCCAGCTGCATGCTCAATTCGGATCTAACCATCATACCAACCATCAATGTTATCATGTGTTTTATTATTTTTATTTTTGTAAATATGTAATTTTTGTATAATGTTTTTAATATGACTGTTTTGACAACATACAATGGATGTGAACATGGAGTTCTTACTCTGAAACCGGTAATCCAATAAATAGGATTTGTAACTGAAGACAACAAAGGTACGTTAACCTTCTTATTTGTCATTAATAATATTTATGTCTTGAGCAGGTGAGTCATCGGTGTCAGCTGGAACAAGGAGGCTACCTGATTATACCAACTACCTTTGAGCCAGCTCATGAGTCCAGCTTCACGCTCCGTGTCTATTCAAGCAAACCACTCAAACTTAAGTATGAATAGATAACATTTCAGTAATAATTGAGTGAAAGTATCAGAAAATAAAATAAAGAGTTGCCGTTTTTATCCTACACAACCATTACGAAGAAGAACGTTTTCATAACTGTCATCACTCTTATTCTGATCAAAAGAGTTAAAAAAATTAACACTGACTGAGCAATCTTAAACAAACTATTCTTTTTTTCCAAGTCAGTAAAGGTAGTTCAAGAATTACATTTATTGTTATTTTAGGTTAGGGTATCAACCTCAAACTATAGAAACCAAATGTTTGGTGATAAATGTTCTTCAATCTTTAACCATCATCTAACTTGATGATCTTACAAAATCTTATCTTATTGTAATTTGGGTTAAAACTTATCAACCATCAAATTATGTTTTCCAAGAAATTAACTTTTATACGAGAGACTTGAGCATTTCAACCATAAATCATCTCCTCAATAATCAGGATCTTAGCAGTGTGCATATTCTTCTTTTTGCTGAAGATTATTTTGCTAGAAGCCTTCCATCCATACTTTTAAACAGCTTCCCTAAGTTTATGAAAGGAGTTCAATGTCTTCAATTGTTTAAGAACAAGTTCTTCCATAAACAGTTGCTGACAGAGGCTAGGTATTAATGTTCTTATTCAGCATTTTCTATATCCTACTTATTCTCAACCAAATCTAGTTTTAATCTTATCTCAAACCCATTTTTGTACCTAATGAACAAAGTAAATGACAATAACTATGGCATATAGTAAATCTCATCTTTTGATTATGTTTGTTTATCTGTCTTGTATATCTTAACACTCAAACAAACCTGAGTGTAGTTCTGGGAGTGCACAATCTGTATTTATAGTAAATAAATACACCACAGCATTGGCATTAAAAGGGATGAGGGGTCTAAGGCATTGTACTGTCGCCAGGTGCAACATCAAGGATTATAAGTTCAAATACAACTATAGCTGGTACTTCATCTGTGCAACTTTATAGAGGTACTAGGCATAGAGGTCTGAATAGCACTGGTCTTTGGCGTAGAGGGATATACAGTGTCCTGCTGGGGGGAGGGGGGTGAAACTTGACAGGATCATTGTTTCTATCAAACAGAACAACCATTCTGTTTTCCAACTTTTACCTTAGTAGAGGAGGAGGACAGGGCTTTTTTATTCATTTAAATGAATGTAATGTTTTATTTTAACACAGCATATTTAGGATAGTAAATAGTTTAATAGGGGTAGATTAATATGACATATCAATAAGTGAAATAACTGAGATATGAATTTCAAATATGTATCATATCATTAAGAACATGAAAATATAAATTAGATTACTAAAATGACACAATGGTTAGGCTCCAAAGTGTTACAATAAATATGGAACATAAGAAGGGGATATATAATTCAAAGAGAGAAGAAATCAATTGCTCATTAAAAATATGGTCCAGAAATATTTTTACTTACATTTGTACTTAATTTCTGTAACAATTTTCCTATTTATCTAGATATTTGTGTTTTCACAGACTTCTTGACACTCAGCCTTCTCTGGTCAAATCTGCAATAATTAAGGTGAGTTTAATTTTAAGTGATTGATATTTTTATTTACGAGTTTGAGGTCTGGGTTGATTTGTGCAGATAAAATAATTGCACAAGTTGACCAGTATTGTGAGGCAATTTGGAAGCCTACAGATGAATATTTATATATTTTAAAATTAATCATGTAGATTTTTTTAATATTCATAGAAGTAATGAACATAACCAAAATCAACAGAGCAAAGCAATATGCAATATTACATCTTTTTGTAAATACAAGCAACTAAAATTGAACAGTGAAAAAATTAAAAAACAAATTTAACTGTTAAATCCTTCGCAAGCGGAAATTACTATACCCTATTTTAAAGTAACACGAAATTATGTAAAAATAACAATTTTAATAAAATGTAAAGTTAATTTTTTTAAGTTTTAAAAACATAAAGGAACATAAAAAATATATAAATTTATAATTAAAGTTAAAATTATAACTTTAAACGCTATTTTATTGTAGATGTACAATTATAATGAAAAGTACATACTGTATAAAAAAATGTTCAACATTTTAGTTGAAACTTTTAACAGTATCTTTCATTTATGATACAATAATAACTACAACAAAATAATTGAAAACTAGAAAACAGAGAAAAAGAACTATAAGACTTGGAAACAATGTGCTTAGGTGGAGCGATAGATGGAGGACATTTTCGTTTTAGACGTGTGAAAGGCAGGAGACGGAGCCGCACCCATGTGTGCTCTAATTGGTTGCTCCGTCTCTTTTCGTTCATAGACGATTTATGTTTTTGATAGGCCGAGGGAGTTGGCTAAAGACATGTATAAGTTGATGCTGCACTCTAGCGGAAGTTTTAGGAACTATCATTTACACTATCGACAGAAATATTTCATTTCGGATATGTTTGTTTACCGCGTTTGAGGCAAACTAGAGGCTGGGTAAATATTTGTTTGCCGCCTGCAAAGGGTTAAAAGTTAAAACTCAGGGACACCCCTGCATGCTTCCTGTGCCAACCCTGTCACTCCCGGCGCTTGGTCTGTGTCTCGTTATTACATTAACAACAGGAAGCCTATTAAAAGAAACAGAACACATGTTTAGTAATCTTATTCATATTTACTGTTTTTTATTATGTAAAACATCTACTGTTTTAAAACCACATTTAAAATAAGTAGTGTTTACACCAGCATAAACATTATAAATTTAAACAGCTTTTGTATGTATCAATCAAAACACTGTAGTGATAGAAGATAATTGGATGTGTTTAATCCAGAACTCAGTAATTTTTTACATTTCTTACATTTTTCAAACTGTGATTAAACTTTTAAATTAATCTAATCAAGCTGCTTCCTAGATTGTGAAATTTTGTTAGAATCAATTCACAGAAATATTGTTCAGGCATTCGTTTTAGTTTAACATATGTTATATTTCATTCAATATTGCCACAGTAAAAGTAAACATTCAACAGCTGTTGTAAATAGTTTAAAAATATGATTAATTTTAACATGTATTTTTTAGCATTATTATATCAGTATTATATTTTCAGTTCTACTCTAATCAACGTTCCTCTAGAGAACATATTTCATTCAATATTGCCACAGTAAAAGTAAACATTCAACAGCTGTTGTAAATAGTTTAAAAATATGATTAATTTGTGTGATATGATTAATATGATCCAACTTACCTACACTCCCATACGTCGTATCGCTCTATCATGGAGCCTACATATACATCTCAATTTACTATGTAATATAACAATAAATTAACAAATAATAAGTACGTCATTAAATTTCATTAAAAGTTTTCCGGGTGGGAGGGCATGCCTGCATCGATAATATATTTTGTAATTTAAAACCTGATCATTATGACTGCCTATTGTATGAACAGGATCTAATTTCTGATCACGCCGGCCTAGTATGTACGTTGAGACTGTCTGATACTAGCCTAAATAACAACAGGCCTACAGCTAATTGTAAAGTAGTTAATACAAAACGTTTGTTAACACCCTCTAGATTGTATAATTTTAATGAATGTCTTTTAAACTATAATTGGTACGATTTATATGTTTTATGTAACTGTAATGATGCTATGTCCATGTTTTTAAATGTTCTGACGTACTATTTCAATGTTTACTGCCCAAAAGTTGTTGTAAAAAATAGGCTTAATAATGGAAAATCCAACATTACAAAAACTTGGTTCACACCCCAATTAAAATTAATGAGAACTCATTTGTTATCATTGTTTGATATTTGGAAAATTTCTGGTAGCACTGCGAGCAAAAATAAGTTCAAAGATTTTAGGTCAAAGTATTACAAAGCCATTTCTCAGGCCAAGGTAGAGGCTAATAGTAAATTAATCTTTGAATCAAAAAATAAATGTAAAACGGCTTGGAACATCATCAATAATGAATCAAAGTATAAAACCTCTGTTATTGATAATTCTCTTTCACCGGACCATTTAAATGATTTCTTTGTCAATGTGCCTAATAATATATTTTTAAGTAATCCTACAACTAGTAAAGCTGATTCTACTTTTATCAATTTATTGAACAAATCTGTAGGTGCTGATGTAAATAGACCTAATTTCTTGTGGGAAAATGTAGACAGTGTGGCTGTCAGATCTATTGTAAATAACTCTAGTTCATCTCGTAGTGAAGACATATTTGGCTTGTCTAACTATGTATTGAAACATATCATTGAAGCCATTCTGGCTCCTCTTACCTATGTAATTAATTTAACTGTAGCAACAGGTGAATTTCCTGACTGCTTGAAAACTTCTATTGTTACCCCTATTTTTAAGAAAGGCAATAGAGACTTGCCAGAAAATTATAGGCCTATAGCAATAGTGCCAGTGATAAGCAAGGTGATTGAAAGTTGTCTCATTGATCAATTATATGACTACTTCTCTGTCAATAATATTTTGTACAACTTCCAGTACGGTTTTAGACCTAAGCATTCAACAGTCATGGCAGTTGAAAAAATTGTAACTTTCATTTTAATGGGTTTTGAACAAAATCAAATAATAGGTAGTGCCATGTTAGATTTAAGTAAAGCTTTTGACACTGTTTCACATTCGATTCTAATAAAGAAACTTGAATTTTATGGCATCCAAAACAATGTTTTAAACTTAATTAAAAGCTATTTAAGTAATAGAAATCAAATGGTAAAAGTAAAGAATGTATTATCTAGGCCTAGGATACTGACTGCGGGAGTGCCTCAAGGATCTGTCCTTGGGCCCTTGCTCTTCATTATATATGTAAATGACTTTAGTTTTAATGTGCCATGTACAACTGTGTTGTATGCTGATGATACCTCTATATTGTGCTCTGATGTAAATTTTGAAAATGTTAAAAGAAAACTTGATACTTGTATACAAAGTTCTAAAGCCTGGTACTTAGCAAATATTTTATCACTTAATGAGAACAAAACTGAAAAAATAATATTCACTCTGAAAAACAACATTGACAAAGATAGTATCAACTATACCAACTCAGTTAGAGTATTGGGTATCAGATTAGACAATAAGTTAACTTGGAGTGACCATGTTGACCAGTTATGTAAAGTTCTAGCTAGAGCTACTTTTGTCTTGAGAAAGCTTAAGTCTCTTGTAGACCATGACACTCTACTTCTAGCCTATTATGGACTTTTTCATTCACATTTAAATTATGGCATATGATTATGGGGTAACTCTTGTAATTCAAATAAAGCATTTCTCTGGCAGAAAAAAGCCATTCGCTGTATCTTAGGTTTAGGAAATAGAGATTCATGTAAAAGTAGCTTTATTGATTTAAAGATAATGACTCTTCCAAGTTTATATATTTATTCTAATCTGATTTATGTCAAAGAAAACCTTGCTAGTTTCACTACACAAGAAAATTGTCACAACCACTTAACTAGAAACCGAGCTGATCTAACAACACCTTGCATTAGACTACATAAATCCTTTAATAGTTTTTATTACCAGCAGTACTTATTGTTCAATAGATTACCACCTTTTGTCAAAATGTTATCTATAAGTAGATTTAAATATGTTGTTTCCTATTTTCTTAAGAAACAAGCCTTTTACAACTGTGATGATTTTTTAACCTATGATATGACTCTTTGGACAGTTTAATAAAAATTCCAATGTTTTAGTTAGTATACATGTGACGAATCCTATTGTATATATATAATGTACTTAATGGATAATAAAGTTCTGATTCTGATTCTGATTCTGATTCATACATTTTTTACATTATTTGTAACATTTTACATTGTGCATTAATAAACTGTGTACATAGATGTTTAAATGAATATAAGGAAGAATGGGTGATCGGGAAAATGCCCGTTTATTGTTATTAAATGATTTGCATTATTTAACATTGTTATATTCTTATTAGCGATTCACTAACTATAAAACATTCTGATAGAATCTGTCAGTGAGGAACTTCACAGTGATAGCTACACTGAGTTGTTTAATACATTTGTTTAGAAGACAGCGTTTTCTGTAAAAAATTAGATGCTTTGTTTTGTTTTATGGAATTTTACTTTAATACTCTCCATCATGATGTCTTGTTTAAAAACATTGTGTCTTAATGTATAATAACTAACAGCCCTAGACCTGTAGCCAAAGGCACGTGTGACATTGAACATAAATGTAATGTAAACCTATAACAAATTCATGTTTAGTTGTACACTGTCTTTGATCGCAGGTATGAATTTTAAGTAAGAAAGATATTGATCAGTTTTATAATTTCCAAGATATTTTATGTATTTATATTTTATCTCAGGCTCCTGCTCTCCTGGAAGGCAAGAGCTTCTCGCAGTATGAAGCTGTGTTTCTGCAGTTAGCAGATGAACATCGGACCGTAAATGCCTTCGAGCTGCAAGAGCTTTTGGATGCTTGCCTTCCCAACGGTTAGAAATAAAATAAAAATTCTATTCAGGCAATTAATATAATCTTGGTTATCAGTCAGTATCTATTAGCTAACTTATTGAAATTCTACAATTAGAAGCAAAACTTAATAAATTGAATGATAATTACAGTTTCAATAATACAACATTATTAATACACATTTAGTGCTAAGGCCGTATTTTCGTTTTCACCATTGTGGCTGCATATATAAATAAAAAATTTACCCCAGTAGCTGAACATTTTGTTCAAAACCTCGTTTTTGTGATTGTCTAGTGTCAATTTATGACTGTCAGAAGTAGTTTGTATGTATGGAAGGCTCAAAAAAATTTATTTTTATGTATGGCCGTCTAATCGGCCATCAGCTGGTGAACGACTTTACTAAAAAATTAATATTAAAGATGTTTTACACCACTTTATTTTATAATAAAC
This sequence comes from Stictocephala bisonia, assembly GCA_035578905.1. Taxonomy (NCBI): domain Eukaryota; kingdom Metazoa; phylum Arthropoda; class Insecta; order Hemiptera; family Membracidae; genus Stictocephala; species Stictocephala bisonia. The sequence continues at coordinate 136,936 of JAQJVL010000673.1, read as the reverse complement.
TAGTTAGTAACATTAAGGAATTAAATAAAACAAATTAAAAACTACTATTATCAGGTCCATTTCTAAACTTTTTTCACAATTAGTTTAATCTGAGGTAAATTTTTCAAAACATGCTACAGAACACAATTCAGGTTAGTCAGGGCGTTTATAGAACATAAATATAGTTTTTTTAAATTGTTCTTTCGTTGCAGTACATTCTACATCTTTTTTGCTTAATTTGGTTCCTAATTTCTCGAAAAAACAAATTAAAAACAGGAATGGAAATTCCAAAAATAACCGTAACTGGAAACTGAAAACCACGTTCTACTTGTAGGATACTGTAGAAATGTGGGACCTACTAGCAAGTGAACCCAGCAAAAGCTGGATGAAGACTGATTTAAGAATGTGAATGAGGCAGTATGGCCGACTGGTGACAACCACTTGGCCGACTAGACGGCCAAGTAGCACTGAATGTGTTAATACTAGATATATTTAAAATATTTTAAGAACAAATCAAGCGATTAAAAATGTATAGAAAACTTTTATAGATACAATTTTTGAAGGACTTCTTTTTTCTAAGCTTACTTTATTTTTTAAGTAAAAATATCATAATACGACTATTTATTTGTGGATATTTTGGTTTTATTCAGCACCGTTTAAAGAGCCACCATTCAAAAACCAGAAAAGGCAATGATTTGGCTATATTTTTTTAAAAAGATACAAAATTATAACATAATGCCGAATTTTAAATTTAAAAAATCAGTAGTAGATGAAAAGAAAGGAAAGCAGAATACCTGATAAAATATAGATAGGCATATACTTGTTTGAAAATTATTTGTTAGCACTGAATTGTTCATCATTGGAAGACAATTTGGAGATATATCCTTCAAAGTTTGTATTTCAATCATGAACAATCCAATGCTAACTATAATAACTTCAAATAACTGTATTTCTACCTACATTTTACCAGGTATGCTAATTTCCTTTTCTTTCATTTAGTACTGAAATCCTAGGTCTAGTGCCCTAAAAGTAACCTATAAATTTCAACAATAAAAATTCCAAAACTTTACTTTGGTAAATAAATAAACATGTTCAATTCATTGAAAAGTATAATTATGTAGTAATGCATAATCCTGAATTTATTATTTGTGTTAGTTTTTATTCATTAACTAAAAATTAATCATAACATATTCATACTGTGTATGTATAGAGGCATTGAACATAGTTGTCTATGTTTCAGATTACATAAAAAGCTGTGCGTGCGTGGAAGTATGCAGACAGGTGGTCCTCACGCTTGATGTATCCTTCTGACTAAATAACATTACTCTTCACAGAGTAATAACATTTTATGTTTTAATTATAACTCTTTAAAATCTAAATTTTAATTACTTTAAATTTCATTTCATTTAAAGCCAGAGTCAGTGACCCAGCTGATTAGTGAAATACAACTTTCTTCTATTTTGAACCGTTATTAAAAAAACAGGTTTACGAGTATACACAAAATGAGAATATAACATAAACTAAAAATAATATAAACACAAAAGAAAAGAAGAAATACAGACTAAAAAAACTTCAGGATAAAACTGCATGTCATTAAATGGTAAGATTCTGGTGAATCTAGGAAAAAGATTCCATCAAAATTAAGAGTGGGAATAAGCTCTGTGTGGTTACAAAATGTACACAAGTCTTACTGTACAAAATGTAAAAGATCAATGTACATTTATCCTGTTTGTTAGCACTATAGTAACCATAGCCTACATTTTATAACATACTTAACTTGACGTTTGATATATCATTGACGTTTGAAAGACAATCAGATCTTTCACACACCACTTTAACCTTGAACTCTGCATTAACAATACATACCACTGCAAGTTGGAGAGATTTTTAGAGCAGGTTTTTGAAAGCAAGCAGTCGCTCATCAGTTCTGAAGTCGTTCTTATCCTTTAATATTCACAACAGGAATTTGCTAAATTTGTTTAGTGAGTAGGGAAAAACGATATTTTCGTGTACGTGTACAGGTGGGTGGGTGGGTCAATACCACTGTACGTGTATGGGTGGGTTAAAACCACTGTACGTGTATGGGTGGGTGGATGGGTCAATACCAATGTACGTGTATGGGTGGCTGGATGGGTCAATACCAATGTATGTGTATGGGTGGCTGGATGGGTCAATACCCTGTACCTCTAGGGGTGGGGTTTATGTGGATTTTTTTTTTCTTACCACTGCACTTGTATGTTGTGGTAAGTTTGTCCATTACCACTGTACGTGTATGAGTGGGACGGTGGTCCATTACCACTGTACGTGTATGGGCGGGCGGGTGGGTCAATACCACTGTACGTGTATGGGGTGGGCTGGTGGGTAAATACCACTGTACGTGTATGGGCGGGCGGGTGAGTCATTACTACTGTACGTGTATAGGCGGATGGGTGGGTCAAAACCATTGTATGTGTAGGGTGGGAGGGTGGGTCAGTACCACTGTCCGTGTAGTGTAGGGTGTACCAAAGTTGACCACCCTAGATCATAGCGAATCAGTCCACCCAAAATGTTATTTTAATAGTCATCAAAATTACCAATTTTTGTGTTTTAGCAATTTAAATTTTTTCTATACACCTCCTATCATCTGATATTTTGGACAAATAATTTTGTTTTTCCTCTTACATAATTTAACATGTTGGTGGCTACGCGTGGATAAATCCGTGCCGGCGGACCCTCCGCGCATCCTGGCGGCGGGTTTTGCCGCCATTTGTAGTTGCATGGTTGATTCATCAGTGTGAAATCGGATCTCGTAGAGGTAGGACGTTACGTTGTCAGGCCCTTGTATACGAACCTATTGATATTTGTGTGTGTCAGTCGCAAGTTTGGAAGTGTTTTCGCTTCCCATGAGTGTTTTCTGTTTATTGGTGTGTTTTTTTAGGATTAGAATGAATTTTGTCATTTCAGGCTTAGCCCTCGACGTGTTAAGCAACACACAACTGAATTAATTAATTTATATACTATTGTGTAAAGCTAAGATACTGACTTTGTTTGGACACACATAAAATAAAATTAGTCATGCTTAAAAGATACTTATTCTCCTTAACTTTAGTAGAGTTCCGGGTGTGGTCGACTGAGATTAGGAGACTTCAAGGATCTAATGTGCAGCCTAAAAAGCTGGCAGACAGCTTTCAAGGCCCATACCAAGGAGAAGACTGGAATCCTGAAAGCAGAGAGGTTAAGAGATGCTCTTCTTGAAGTAGGTAAGTACGTTTTTTGAAAACACACACACACACACACACACACACACACACACACACACACACACACACACACACACACACACACACACACACACACACACACACACACACACACACACACACACACACACACACACACACACACACACACACACACACACACACACACACACACACACACACACACACACACACACACACACACACACACACACACACACACACACACACACACACACACACACACACACACACACACACACACACACACACACACACACACACACACACACACACACACACACACACACACACACACACACACACACACACACACACACACACACACACACACACACACACACACACACACACACACACACACACACACACACACACACACACACACACACACACACACACACACACACACACACACACACACACACACACACACACACACACACACACACACACACACACACACACACACACACACACACACACACACACACACACACACACACACACACACACACACACACACACACACACACACACACACACACACACACACACACACACACACACACACACACACACACACACACACACACACACACACACACACACACACACACACACACACACACACACACACACACACACACACACACACACACACACACACACACACACACACACACACACACACACACACACACACACACACACACACACACACACACACACACACACACACACACACACACACACACACACACACACACACACACACACACACACACACACACACACACACACACACACACACACACACACACACACACACACACACACACACACACACACACACACACACACACACACACACACACACACACACACACACACACACACACACACACACACACACACACACACACACACACACACACACACACACACACACACACACACACACACACACACACACACACACACACACACACACACACACACACACACACACACACACACACACACACACACACACACACACACACACACACACACACACACACACACACACACACACACACACACACACACACACACACACACACACACACACACACACACACACACACACACACACACACACACACACACACACACACACACACACACACACACACACACACACACACACACACACACACACACACACACACACACACACACACACACACACACACACACACACACACACACACACACACACACACACACACACACACACACACACACACACACACACACACACACACACACACACACACACACACACACACACACACACACACACACACACACACACACACACACACACACACACACACACACACACACACACACACACACACACACACACACACACACACACACACACACACACACACACACACACACACACACACACACACACACACACACACACACACACACACACACACACACACACACACACACACACACACACACACACACACACACACACACACACACACACACACACACACACACACACACACACACACACACACACACACACACACACACACACACACACACACACACACACACACACACACACACACACACACACACACACACACACACACACACACACACACACACACACACACACACACACACACACACACACACACACACACACACACACACACACACACACACACACACACACACACATATAAATGTATAAATACTATATGGTGAATATGTCAGCTACCAAATATACAATTATCAAAAGGTCAATATAATACTACAATTAAAAAATAAATAGTGAATTCTTGTCACAAAGCTAAATCCAACATACTTAACTGCATCTGGCCAGCTGCACTAACTCCACAAATGCGTGTTAATCCTTCCAAGAAGCGCAGAGAGCTATCTGCCACTATGTGATCCACTGGGTGAGTTTCTCCCTGATCCAGTCCGCCCCTCGACTTGTTACCCCAGGCTCCCAAAGGGCAACCATGATGGCTAGCTTAGTCTGCACATTCAGTCAAGATGGGAAAACTGATTTCAGAAATCCTTCCTCAAACTATCCACAACACAGAACCTCCAAATAGCTGTATTACGGGAGCACATCACGACTCCCAGTCTCTAAGGTTAGGTGATAGAGAGAGGACTATGTAGTCCCAAACTCGCTTTCTATAATAAAGTAATTTTTCATTGTTTGAATATCTTATCAACACCCAATATCAGATCTTGATCCAATCCTCATTATTTTAATGCTCACATCTTGCCCCAACAGTTTGAAAACGATCCAGTAAAATCCATTCTTTAAGAGGAAGGTTCATTCCACCTCTCCAATTTAAGGGGCCAGAAACTTATTGATTACTTACTTACTCCTGTGGCCATTGGAAACCTAGGTGGTTTTTGGCCTCGCCAACCATGTGCCTCCAAGCTCTTCTATCCTCTGCCAGCTCCAAATCTGCTCCCATTCTTCTCAGATCCTTCGTCACCTCATCAACCCATCGCATCCTTGGTCTTCCTAGTGGTCTCCTTCCTTCTGGTGTACCTCTGAGTACCATCTTTACCATCTCTCTCTCACTTCTACGGTCAATATGGCCCAGCCATCTCAACCTCCTACTCTTAACTATTCCCACAATATCTGGTTCACCATATAATTCTTTTAACTCTCTATTTTTCCTTATCCTCCATACATTTCCTTCTTTTACTGGTCCAAAAATTCTTCTCAAAATTTTATTTTCAAACGTAATAAGGCGTTTCTGGGATTTTTTGGTAAAAGACCAAGTTTCTGACCCGAATAGCAATACAGGTTGCACTATAGTTTTATACATTCTTATTTTAGTGTTTTTTGATAGCAGTTTGCTTTTGAATAATTTTATTAAACTCCAGTAAGATCTTTCTGCTGCTGTGAGTCTGCTCTGAATTTCTATTTCTTCTCTATTATTATTTGTGATCATCACTCCCAGATACTTAAAAATACTAGTTTTCTGGAACCTATAGTTTAATACTTCTAAGTGGTCTTCCTCATCATCTTGCCTACTTATTTTCATGTAGTTGGTTTTGTTTTCATTTATTTGTAAACCCACTTTTCTTGCTTCTTCAATTAGCACTTCTGTTAGCACTTTAAGATTATTTTTGTTTTAAGCTATAATGGCTACATCGTCTGCGAATGCTAGAAGGTTTATTTTATCAGTAAGTCTTGCCCCTCCTTCACTATTTCTTGTTTTCTTGAGAGCTTCTTCTAGTGCTATGTTGAATAATAATGGAGATAGACCATCACCTTGTCTCACTCCAGTATTTATATTAAATGTATCTGTATATTCTTTCCCTATTTTTACTTTCCCTTTGGATTCGTTTAAACACATTTTTGCCAACTGAATTATTTTATTAGGTAATCCATACTTTTTCATCATCTTCCACAGTTTATGTCTGTTTATTGAGTCGTAGGCTTTGCTAAAATCGACAAATATTACATATATATCTTTGTTGTATTCACAATACTTTGAGGTTATTTGTTTTAGAATAAATATTTTGTCTGTTGTTGATCTCCCTTTCATAAAACCTGCTTGGTGGCCTCCTACTATTTCTTCTACATGGCATTTGAGTCTGTTTAAGACAAGTTTAGATAGTATTTTGTATGTTGTATTTATAAGGGATATACCTCTATAATTTTTGCATTCTAGTTTGTCCCCTTTTTTGTGCAGTGGGACTATTACTGCTTCAGTCCACTCTTTTGGCATTTTCTCGCTTTTCCATACTTGTAGAATCAGTTTGTGTAGATGTATGAAAAGTTCATCGGTTCCATTCTTTATTAATTCTATTGGGATCGCATCTTCACTGGGAGCTTTGCCATTTTTGAATGTTTTTAAAACATCCTTTATTTCTTGTATTGTGGGCTCAACACAAGGAATTTCTTCGATTCCTTGATCTTCTTCTTCCTCTGCCAAAACTTCATTTTCAATATTCCTTGCTTCATCTTCATTGCAGTTCAATAGTTCACTAAAGTATTCTTTCCAAGTTTTTAAAATTTCAGTTGGCTCACATGTTACTATTCCATTCCAATTTTTCACACCTATTACATTTGGTTTAAAACCTTTTTGGATAAACCTAATTCTTCTGTAGAAGTCTTTAGAGTTATTTTGGTTGCAGTCCTGCTCTGCTCGTAATAGAGTGTTGTTTATATACTTTCTTTTTTCTCTTCTTAGTGTTTTGTTTACTTCTCTATTTAGGAGTTGGTATCTTGCCTTTGACTCCGCCGTGTTATCTGCGAGGGTTTTCTTTTTCGTTTGTCTTCTTTCTTGAACAAGTTTTTGGCATTCTTCATTAAACCATGGTTTTTTAATAATCTTACTTTTTTCAAAGACTGTTTCAGCTGATTCTTTGACCCCTTTCTTAATGGTTTCCCATACTCTTTCTACATCCTCTCCGGCGTCTTGTGCTAATACAGCAAACCTATTCTTCAGTTCGATTTGGTATTCATTTATCTTGTTTGGTTCAAACAATATCCTTTCTTCAGCTTTATTCTTTTTTCTCTTTTCTATTTTTAATCTTTGTCTTATTTTTATTAAGACTAAATAGTGATCAGTGCCACATTCTGCTCCCCTTAGGCTGCTTACCTGGGTCACTGAGCTCAGATGTCTCTTATCTACTAGGGCATGGTCTATTTGGTTTACCGTGTGTCCATCAGGTGATACCCAGGTCTGTTTGTATATATTTTTTCTAGGAAATTTAGTACTTGCTATGAATAAGTCTGTGGAGCAAGCAAAACTTAGTAACCTTACACCATTTTCATTACTTTCTTCATGTAAGCTTTCTTTTCCAGCTACACTTCTCCATATATCTTCTCTACCTATTTTGGCATTTGCATCTTCTAACATTATAAGCGTATCATAATCTGAAATATCGGTAACTAATTCTTCTAATTGTGTATAAAAAATGTCTTTATCTTCATCATTGCTTTCTTCCGTTGGCGCATAGTAACTAATCACAGATAAATTATTAAATTTTCCTCTTAACCTAATGTAACAAATTCTTTCATTTATAGCTTAATAACATGTCACAGATTCTAGTAACTGTCTTCTTATGGCGAAACCTACGCCTGCGTAGTGTCTGCCATCGTCACAGCCGCTATATAGTATTTGGTAACTTTCTGTATTAAGTTTGCCACAAAATGGTCACTTTGTCTCTTGTAAGGCTGCTATATCAATGTTATATTCTTTTAGCTCTTCACTCAAAATATTTATTTTTCCAGGCACAGCCAGGGTCCTTACGTTCCAAGTTCCAAGTCTCAAGTCCTTATTTCTGAGCAGGGGTCGTTTCCCAGGTGTTCCATCATGGCGTTGCTGAACAAATGATTTTTCCAGGGTAGGGTTGTCGGCCCAACGCCCAACCCCCAACTTGGGGACCAGGGTTTTGATTTCGGAGTCACCTTCTCCTAGGTTAGTGGCTTCCACTGCAGCTCCAAGATCCTAACCTGACCTCGGTGTTACATCGGAGTATCCTTCTCCTAGCCTTTGGGTACCCAAGCCCTGTCGTACAAGGCAGTACGGGCAGTGCTTATTTAATGGCGGCACTTCCTCGCCATGACACAGCACTATCATTGGGCTCATGTGGATTTGCTGATTGTGACCCTGCCACAGATCACCCTCCCACGCCCTCTGGTGCTGCCGCCTCGGTCCGGGACTGCTTATTCGGGTTACCCCTTATTCGCAGCTGTCCACCATATCTATTTATTTATTTATTTATTTATTTATTTATTTATTACATCGCATACATCTCTTATAGGGAATTTCCCTTAGACAGGCGAATTGTCACATTATTCTTATGCTAATCACATTACATCCTAAATCCATATTATAGTCAAAGTTTAAAAATAAATATAACAACATGAAAAATTAAAAAAAATAAAAAGGCTACCGGTTAAAGCAAAGTTATGTCTCCAAAATCATGTTAAGTATTCATTGATGCTATAAAATAACTTTGTTTTCAAATATTTAGTTACTTCAGCTTTGAACTTTATGTCTGAAGTAATGGCTTTTATGTTCTGGGGGAGTTTATTGTAAAATTTACTTCCTGTGTATAACACGGATTTTTCAAAAGATGATGTTTTGTGTGCTGGTATTTGTATTAAATGTTTGTGTCTCGTATTGTAACTGTGGCTGTCTAATTTGGAACTAAAGTGTGAAGCATTCAATCTCACAAAATTCACAATATTTAGGATGAAGATACAAGGTAAAGGCAGTATTTCAAATCTACTGAATATGTTACGACATGAACATGTGGTCGGAGCACCAGCCATTGCTCTTAGAATTCTTTTCTGAACGCGGAATATTTTTAAACTTTCAGAAGAACAACCCCAGAAAACAATTCCATATGACAAATGGGAATATACATAAGCGTAATATACAGCTTTAAGAGAAGATAAATCAATTGAACTTGAAAGTGTTAGTAAAACATAAAAAGCTTTGTTGAGTTTAGAATGAAGCTTGGTTATGTGTTCGGACCAGGTAAGTGATTTGTCAACTGTGATACCAAGAAAATTTACGGATGTGGATAGATTAATTGAAGAATTAATATATTTAGCCTGAGCCCTGATACTGTTGCTATAATTTGGATGGAAATTTATAATAAAAGTTTTCTCCCTATTCAACACTAAACCATTCGAACCAAACCATGTGTCCATGTCCTCCAGGGCGTCATCCAGCATATGTCCAAGATTGATTCCATCGCTACTTCTCAAAAATGCTGTGGTGTCATCAGCAAATAGAATTATACTAGAATTCCTTACATTGACAGTCAGATCATTAATATACAGGAGGAACAACAATGGCCCAAGAATGGAACCCTGAGGAACTCCGGCCACAACTTGCTGATAAGACGATTGATGATTAGAAATATATGTGCAGTGAAATCTATTGACAATATAAGAATGAAGTAACTGGTGGGTCTTTTCCTGTAATCCATAATACTCTAATTTTTTTAGTAACAGATTGTGATTAACAGAATCAAATGCTTTTGTGAGATCGCAGAATACTCCAACTGAAAATAATTTCTCATCGAAAGCTTCAAAAATTTGCTTAGTTAACTGAAAAATAGCATCTGTTGTAGATTTATTTTTTTGAAAGCCAAACTGATTGCAGTGTATTATATTGGAGTTTAATAGATAATACTGAAGTCTATTGTATATAGCTCGCTCAAAAAGCTTGGAAAAGGCAGGAAGAATTGCAATAGGTCTGTAATTGTCGGCAGACGATGAATCACCTTTCTTTTTATACAGAGGCGTTATACGAGAAAATTTTAAAAGATGAGGGAAAACACCCGATTTAAATGAAGTATTGATAATATGTGTCAGGGGCAAGCTTAGGCGTTTAATGCAGATCTTAACTATATAGGGAGGGATGTCATCCCAACCAGAAGAACTTGTTGACTTAAGCTCCTTTGTCAGGGTTTCAATTTCATCAACTGTTACTGGGGGAAATATTGGAAGTGTTGTGGCAGGCTTACCAATTTTCTCAAGAAACGACTGTGAACTGATGAGGTTTGCAGCAAGATTGAAGTGCCTTGTAGTGTTAAGGAAGTGTGTGTTGAGAATTTCTGCAATGTCTAAAGGATCTGTGAAACGATTCCCATTGTCAGTGAGAAATTCAATTAGAGAGTGTTTTTGCTGTAAAGAAGTTTCTGATTTTACAACATTCCATGCCATCTTTGTTTTATTAGAAGCGTTTTTAATTAAATTTGAATTGTATTCTATTTTAGCTCTTTTCACACATTGCTTAAACTCTTTTTTGTATTTTTTAACATAGTCTACAAACATTTTGTCGTCACTATTTTTGCTTAACATATGCAATTCTCTTTTTCTTTGACTGGAAATAATAATTTCAGGAGTTACCCACTTTTTTAAAGGTTTTAAATTAGATTTAACTGTAACTGTTTTTACTGGGAAGCATGAATTAAAATGCAATTTGACAATTTTTAGGAACAAACTATATAATACATTAACATCTGATATCTGATGGAGCGTTCGCCATCCGCCACCTGCGACCCGCCCTATACCTGAGGCTCGGTTCCTCTATTAGAGCTAGGACTAAAGGGGAGGGAACTTATTGATTACCTCAGACATTTTACAGGAATATATCTAATAGTCATTGGACAAGAAAACATGTAAATCATTTAGCTGAGAATTAGTACATATTTGTTCGAGATATTTTTAAGTCCCATCTGCAGAGCTTTCTTTTACCATGTCTCTGGAGGAGCTATATTAACAGAACTAGGAGTGAGAGAAAGCTGTTGGAGAGAGTACCTCTAGTAAATATTATGACTGTTCTGTTGTACGTCAACCTATTAATCTCGCAAGTGTGTGTGTTTATTTACTGATATAATTTGTACAAATATAATTGTTACAAGTGGCCCATACAACTAGTAAGGTTGTGCACCGCTGTCCTAATCTATTTTTATCTGAGTGAAGCCTCTGGCAGGGGTATCATGATGTATTTGCCTGGTCATCTCTGCTGCAGAGTAAACATTTTTCATCAACGAACAAAGAATAAACATAGAAGGGCATAGTTATATGGTAAGCATTACAGTGACTGTCACCACTGCTACCATCTTAGGTACAGATGGCTGCTAACAGAAATGTCTAAATTAAAATTTCGTTTATTAAGTATTTAATCTAATTAATTAAAGTTACGATTTGAAATTAAGCTTTAAATTATGACATGACAGAAGTTAGTCGAATGCACATAACATTGTAATAATCAGAACTCTAAAATGCAGAATATTTGGCTTTTAGCTCTTATTTTGCTGCGTACAAGAGCTAAACGGTTAGACAATAACACGACAATTCTAAAACTCTAGTATGAATGTAGCCACCGGTGTAAATATTAGTAAATAGTGTAATTCTATAATTAAAATTATTGTATTTCCAGAGATGCCGTTTTCAAGAAAGTGGCATAGTTTGACCAATCACAACCTTATGAAAGACCTGGTATGAAATTATGCACAAAAGCCTGGCATTACAATCTATATAGTGTATATATAATAAGCCATACACAAATAGCAAATCTACATTAAATCCAACAAGAAATAAGAGAGATGAATGATTATTTGTTTTTTCAGGGTTTCAGCTGAATACAGATGTACTTTCAGTCCTTGTACTCCGATACATGAGGAAGGACGGCACACTACGTTTCGGTGATTTTGTTTCAGCCATATTGCATCTTAGTGTAGCTTTCAGTGAGTTTCATTGATTTTAAATACTTACTTAAAAGTTCAAGTATCGGTGAAACATTTTTTTTTAATAGTATAACATCATACAATAATTGGACTACATACTTTTTACATAAAATATTTTGTTCAGTATCTGAAATAGCTTTTATGTTAGTATAATTTTATATTGTTTAGGAATCATTAAAAAATGTTTGTAGCATCTATAAACATACGTAAATTATTTATATTTATAGTTTGAGACAAGTTGAATAATTTTGGCGCCCTAACATTGAAAACATTTTTAACTAGCAAAAAAGCTATAAAAATGTAGGGATTGTTAATTAAAAAGATATATATTTTTATTTCTTACAAATTTAAAATTTGCTATTCAAAATTTTACTATCATGAAATCCAATATTAGTGTCACAAATTCTTTCGGATTTTCATTTTTAATCATAATGGCTAGATATTTATTTTTATCTGAGCAGTATTTTAAAAATCATTGTAAATACACAATCACTGCAATGTTTCCTACAATTTTTAGGCAATGTTATGTTTATTACTTATTTTTTTAAACATAATTTTGATTGTTGCTTGAACTGCAGTAGTGGGGGGATAGGCTGCGATGGGTGGGCGTGCATGTGAGCGGACCATGTGTGAGTGATAGTTGTGAATGAACTTAAATAGTGTAAAATGTATTCATTGTTCATGCAATATTATGTATAATTAATCTTTTTCAGTTGTTTTGTTTATGTATTTTTGATTCATTTTTGGCTTTTGTATCATAATATTAATGTACTACTTTTTTTTTGTGGTTAAGTGGTAGAGAGGACTAAATAGTCCTAACTTCGCCACATAAATAAAGGCATTTTTCATTTCATTGTTAAATTATTCAAGCTAATGAAATAAATTGCTCACAGTTTTAAGGGAGCTGTTTCGCTCCATGAAAAACACCAAAAAATGACGTTCTATTTCAAGGATTTAATTTGTAATAATGATGGTATCGCAACATTTGAAGTGTCATTTGATCAACTGTCCTAATGGGCCATAAGTTGATTTTTTTAAAAATATTGTGCATTTAAACTTTAAAATGTAATACTTGATGATTTTAAATCTAAAAACACGTAATATTAACTTATGGTTTACTAGATTGTACCTTTAACAAACATACAGTGTGCACTATGACACGACTCAAGGAAATACACATCACTTTGGAAGTCACTTATCCAATCTATAGATTCTGTTCAATGCCATATCATGTATGAGGTCTGTACTCTTATAACCCAGAGTGTACCATAAGCCTCTTCTGATTTTGACTTCTTTAATAAATTTGGTTTAGTCAACCACATCGATGGCAGATCAAGAGTAAAAATCTTCAACAAAATTTATTTTCCTTGTTAAACTTTCTATCAGCATTTTTTCAAACTTAATATCAATGTTGTGTTGTTTGAGAGTAAATTTTTTTTATTTATGAAGTATAGTGATAAGGTGAATGATCTCAGTTTTGCCCTAAAATTGTCTATGTGTTAATTTCCAGATTCCAACCCTAGTTTTTGCTATCAATAATGAAAACTATTTCTGTTATATATTACCCAATTACGGAATGACATTTTTGGTTGTATAACTATTGCCTTTGGAATAATCTTTTTTAATTTTATCACTACCTAATTAACTTTTATAAATTTCCTTAAAATTTGTTTACTTTGTTTATTGTAAAGAGAAGAGCTGCTGTATAAGAAATGATATGATAACATAAATGTATGCTAAATATATTCTTAATACACAAATATTACACATACAATGATGTATTCTATTTTATTAGATCATATAAGCCACAATTTAGAATATTGTTATTAAAAACAAAGTTGTTTCTAAGGAAAGTCTATTTATTAGGAGTTCTACAAGAAAATGCGTTTTGTTTAAAAATGATAAATTGCATTCAATTTTAATGTTTTTCAGATGTGTTCGAAACTAAGGATCCTTTGCAAAATGGGAGCATAAAAATGAGTTTAGCTGAGGTAAGTCAAAATTTCATGTTCATGCTTTAATTTGATGTCATATTCAAATGTTGTTAAATTACAGTTTTATTATTTTGGCCTTTCGTAGATTATAGTTATAACTATTTCTACAGGAATGCTAGGTTTGATGCAAAACAAATAATAGATTTTAGTGTATCTTAGAAATTCGTAGTTGTATTAGTTATAGAAAAATAATATATTTTCCTTCACACTTAACAGTCATCTCAGATCATTAAGACTATTTACAAAACAACTTTCTTTCAACATTATTATTAAATAATAGAAAGCCGAGTCTAAGATTAATTAAATCATAGTTGTTAAATTCAGCAATATTGCAAGCCAAACATTTATAAATATGAACCTAAACATACATAAAAACCTAAAAATTTACTTATATGTAATTTTCTCTTACGAGGTCAGAAAAGCAGTGAAGTGACTATGTACATTCACTTGTATAACATTTAATTTTAACTATTGTACGTGGCAATGATTTTTTTTTTTAATTTCTTATATTAAGGTATTGAAATTGAATAAGTATAGATTTGTAGGTAGTCAACCAAACCATTACAAAATATTTATTAAGAGTTATAATATGAGGGGATTTAGACTCTATGAACCCTTGTAAATCAATATTAGTTAACTTTTGTTCTATTTGAGGCCACCAGCAAACGGAACATTTTTGTTTTTACTCAAGGGGTTTGTAAAAAATAATGACCTAATGGTATATGCTCCGTATATATAAAATTTGAGTAATCAGTACTGACTTTTCATTTTCAGTAAATAAATAAAAATCATATATTGAAAGCAGTTTTCTTTAATTTTAACGTTTGATTTTTCAGTGGTTAAAAACGTCCCTGACATGCTGACATTTAGATTGCAAACCTCTTGGAAAGCTCGTTCAGCTTTGGCAGGTTCAAGCCACTCACTTCTAGATCCTCGCAACTGAGTATAGTACAAGGACTATATGAAAAGTGATAAGCACCAGTATCAAGCGTTGGCTTTCTCTTTAACCAACATGTTTTAATTTGGCATTATGTAATTCATAATCTGTCCATTTCTATGTTAATTTTCAAATGTGTAAGGATGAAAGAGCTAGGGGGATTTTACCTCCTCATACCTCTGCAGTGTTTGGTTGCGTTTGCTAATCATATACCTACACTCCTATTTTTGTCTTTTACAAATGGTCTTTTATGAATTCACTACTGGTTACTGTTGATTATATATTACATACAATAGATCAGTAGATATCTCATGTAATGGGAATATTTGTGCCAGAAATATAAATAGTTTGTGAGGTCTGCTACAACTGCTGGTTTAAACTGCATTACACCTACATGGGACTACACTATCGCTCCACAACTGGACCCCATACATAACAGGTGACAATAAGAGACAAAATTTTAATAATCATATTGGCCCTGGATTGAAAATAATATATAATTGAGAAAAAATATACTACCTAGTTCAATCACTTTTATTTCATATATTACATGTTTCGATCCTTAGATCATCTTCAGGTGTATATTGCAACAAATCTTGAAGGCATCAATAAAATTTAAATTAGTTAAAACTTATTAACCTGAAAATACATAAAATATATTTTTTTATCTTCCAGTCGAGGCCGGATTTGAACAAGCGCTATCTCTAACGCAGGCTCAAAGTTCTGACGCCTTTAGACCGCTTTGACATAGATTAAAGATACTTGTATGACATCTGTATTTCAAATTTGTCAAAAACTGATCTCTATAACTGAAGCCAATTCCTACAATTAAAATTCACGAAATACTGTCCCTGCATGTCTTATATCATTCAAAATATTTCCTCTACAATTGAATTGGATAAGTTGGTTAAACAAACCTTCTGATAGAGTCTACTGTCTCTTGTTGTTTACAGACATTTTTACAGCATTGCAGTTCTAGTATAGTGTTCTTTCATCATATGGACTGAAGTATATAAATAGTCCGACTCCGTTAGAAATGGATGTTGACAAGTGCACTAGATTGCCTGGAGGTTATAGTATAACAACTATATTGTTTAGACATACCAATATTTACCTTTTTTTAATTAATTGTAAAATTTCTATTACTAAGTTTGTTAATTTTATACCGAGTATTGTTTTTTATTCAATATCAAACTTTATATACTAATTTATAAGTATGTAAGTAAGTAATTTATTTATATTTGTCCCCTCAGTTCTAAAATTATGTACAACGCACCATATAACCATAGAAATGGCATCCAGTAATAACCTTATCTTCTTGAAATTACCTTTAAACAAGCAGGTCCAGTGTATTTTTCCACGTTCATTCCTAACACGGCCAGATTGTACTGTGTACGTTTTATACAATTATTTTTGTATATTTATAAGCTGTCATATCCAATTTATATGATTCTTCAACTTCCAAGCCAATATTTTCAATTATAATGAAAATAACACCATTTTCTTTATAGTAATTGGTTTCCACCATATTACATTACACCAATTGAATATATTTATGTAATGTAATTTTATCTTACTTTATATTGTGTATATTATTCTTTCTTAAGTTTTATGTATTAACTTTTTGTTGTAAATATTTTACCTTTATTGGTGCAATCCAAAATAAGTGTATTTTAGTCACTGTATAAATGTTTTTATTGAATGTTGTATAAATATTTTGATTGTGTAATTATGAATGAAATAATAAAATCTTTATAACTTGTGTATCTCTATTTTATAAAGAACACTCACTCCTTTCCAACTTGCAATATTTACATTTATATAATTGATAGTGGCTATTCAAAAAGGAATGGGGAGCAATGATAAGAGTTCAGTAAGGACAGGGACACAGTATTTAATGTGTGTTTTTTTTCTATAATACAATTATGTTACTGAATGGAAATGGGAGAATAATTAAAAAGTATTACAGTTAAATTTCTTCACTACCGATACCAGATGTTTTGGGGCTCAGTATAAAATGTACCGTCACCTCCCCTAATTTTAGAAACCAGATTTTTATGCAAACCATGTATTTCAAACCACAAGCCTATGGGTACTAAACATGTCTATTTTGTAGGACAGTCTTTTTTGTATTAGTATGTTAAGGAAATAATAGAATATCGGTATTTTGAAAAGTATGATTAAATCTAATAAATCTTTTGCCTTGTATCATAACATTTAGTGTCTGTATCTTGTAATTTTTTTGTATTTTTCACATTACTTTCTTATTTTTATCTGCTACCTATCTTGAAATTTGGGTCCAGTTGAAAGCCTTACTCTTGAAGTACCAGTAGCTTTCATTTTTTTTTTTTTTTTTTTTTTTTTTTTTTTAATTTGAATACATGTTTGTGGATCATCAATATTTTATTTGTTTTGAATTTGAGAAGGAACATACTCTTCAGGGTATAGTTACTGGAAAAAAGAAATAATGAATTTGCAACTGAGGTATTTGGTGTGATCTTTAATATTGCGTGAAAAAAGGCAATTCTGTTTTTAGGAGCAGAACCTCCACCATCAACAACCAAATGTGATGTAAAAGGAATGAACAAAGCTTGCTTATTAAAATTTAGGTTTTTAAGGGTAGATTACTTCTCCATCCACATAGTTATATTACTATTACTTATAGTAGTAGTACTTATATATAACTTTTGACTAGATTTAAATTACAACTAATGCACTGGAAGTCTAATATATATATATATATATATATATATATATATATATATATATATATATATATAAATTAGTATATATAAATAATTAATGTAAAATACTAAAATTTTGAAAAAAAATTCTATCGTAGGCGTAAATAAAAGGTGAAAGTTGTTACAATAATATCACGTTGAAAAAATAATAGTAGCAGCGATAACATACTTAAATATTTGGTGTCCTCTAAAAATGAAATATGACAGTGTTATTTAAGTTGTAACGTGAACTATTTCAGTGAGTTGTTGACTACTAGATTGTTTAAATTTAACTTTGTTAACACTGCTACTATTTTTTTGTTCAACATGAAGCTATTACTTGTAAGTAATAACTGTCATCTTTTATTCAAGCTTATGAAACGATAATTTTTAAAAAATATTAGTATGGTAGTTTATTCTAACAATTTTGCAAAATGATGTAAACTGCTAGTTTAGTGCATTTAAAAAATATTCTTAAATGAAATACCGTATATTATTTAAAGTAGACTGCCAGAGCATTAGTTGTTAGTTAAATTGAATCAAAATGTATTCTATTATATGAACCTGAAAAAAATGAAACCATAGTAACTGGCAGTTATTTTTTTAAACTGGCTTAAATTTGGTGTCCTAAGAATATGACACTAGTAAATCAATGAGTTAAGTTTCACACCTAGGAAATAGATATTTTCAATCCACCAATATCAAAATAAGATCTCTTTCTTAACACTAGAACAGGCTGTTCTGATACTTTCCTGTCATCCTCAGATGAAAATAAATACAATAAGATTCATATGTTAGTTGGAAATAAAAGTATAGAATAAACTGCCTTCACGTTAAATTGCTGTATCTATTATTGAATTACACTTTTCTTAGCAAAACCTTTAACTCTGTGAAGTAGCAGAAATATAGGAATGATATTGGACTTTTACAGTCAGAGCTCAAGCTCTAGTGCTTACATGTTTGCGACTCTTCTCACTTTATCATCCATCTGAAACTGATATTCAATCGTACAAAACCGGATGCATCACCATCATTAAAAAATGATTTTGTGTGAAGCAAAGAAGCACTGAAAATGCATATTTATATACAAAGTGGAATATGCTGAAAAGCACATATACAGTCAGATAAATCAAATGTGATTTAAAGATATAAGTATGATGTATCGAAGGCAGACATGAGCAAATTAACTAGTAGATGAACCGAAAAGAAGAAGTGCAAATTGTGGAATATCATTCAGAAGACCTTAGGTATAGGGTATACCTTCTGCAAAGATTCTCCACTAGTGGACAATTAAGAACTGTCCAATGGCACTTCCAATGCTTATTAAGAACTACAACACCTCAATGGGAGGTATGGATCCACCCACACAATTGGCTAGTTTCAAAATGAGGCATAATAATAATAGGAAAAAAGTGGAACTGGCCAATTCACTTGTTGGATGTCAATTCTTAGATATTATCTTGTCAATGGAAAACATATGTCACTGCTGGATTTTATAAGATACCATAAGCGTAACTTACATCAAGACTGCTTTTACCAAACCAACTCTGGGTCCTACTGTTGCAAGAAGTCAAGTTGCTGACCATTTCCCTAGAAACTAGCAGTCTTAACTTAAAATATGAAAAAGTACCTCTTTTTGTTTAATAGGCTCAAAGAATATGTCAAGGCAAAAACTGTTAACCAAAATTACTGACATTCTGCAACAAGTGTGATGTTACTCTTTGAAAGAAAATATTTCAAACACTCATGAACAGTGACTATTACTTAACTGATTAATGTAATAAAAGTGTTTACGAAGCTCTTTGTTTCTCTTTTCAACCTATTTTGTACATTATTATCAAAATTAGTTGTGAGCTAAATAATACCACTGTCATATTTTTATTGGAGCATATTATATTAGAATATACATCATTATTAACACTGTTATGTGTATAGAACCTTAAATTTAATTATTAATATAGTGTAAAATCTTGACGTTGTCTAATGCTATGTAAGGCTTTCTCACAGTAAAATGTTATTTATTTATTTAATGAAGACTGGAAAGATTGAACACATTATGAATGCATACTGATTATGGGTTGGTTAAATTTGAATAGAACCTCTTCATCTTGTAATAAGCAACCCAAAACGGTTTTTATTTAGACTGCTGTATTGAAATATACGAGAATGGATTAAGTTTTTCAAATAT
This sequence comes from Stictocephala bisonia, assembly GCA_035578905.1. Classification (NCBI taxonomy): domain Eukaryota; kingdom Metazoa; phylum Arthropoda; class Insecta; order Hemiptera; family Membracidae; genus Stictocephala; species Stictocephala bisonia. Next base: position 116,585 of record JAQJVL010000673.1, on the reverse strand, counting down.
AGTTCCAAGAAGCAACCCAATTACATATGATCAAGCTTTCATCTTTGTTTAAGAAAATCCGATATAATTTACTTTTGTGTATCCACCCCGTATGGCTATAGTACACTAGTTTAAGCCACTCATTCTCTCTACATAGATACTCTCTCATACCACCAACCCTACCTAGACGAAGTCTTTCAATGATCCACGGACTATTTCTATGTAGGCCCTACTACCATAGACCTTCTATTATACCTATTATACCTTCTATTATTATATTAGTGTGGTATAATAGAAGGTCTATGCTACTACCACACTAACAACCCCTGTACATTCTTCTCTTATGATTCACACGTTATATCCTTGCATACTACACTTTGTTCTTAATATACCACACTGATGACCCTCCAACTAACCGTGATATGATTATGATTACAAAAAGCAGAATTCATTCATATTATCGACACACACCTCTACTTATTAGGGTAGGCCTACCTACCGTATCATACGTCTACACTTCTTCTTCACAAACTTTCAAGGGGTGTTCACTCTTTATTGCTTGGTATCTATGTTATCCTCTTCAGACACTGTACATTATTAAAAAAATAAAATAAAGAGTAAGCTACAGTGGTTAGTGTCTGATACGGATGATATATCACTCAAAGTTGAGCAACGAAACACTTAGAATCGTGGTCTGCTATTCACTAGACTACTATTAACATAGACCTTCAGGTCTATGCTAATAATTAGTGGTGTTTAAGTCACATTTATCATATTTAAATTTTACTTCTTTTATAGTATTCTGCAAGAGATGACTGGTTTATCTGGTAGCCTGCTGGTAGAATACAAAAAAAAACCTGTCGAGAGTTGAGAAGAAGAAATATTGGTAATGATGATAGATATCGTTGGAAATTTATCTAGATAGATAGCAAAGATGAAAACATAAACAAACAAATATAATGCAATTAGTGAGGATTAGGTGCAATTTCTCGTGAATTGGTAAATATTAACTTTAAGCTACATTTTTCAATGTACTTTTGAATTGTATCTTCTGTATTTTCTACTTTCAAAATGTTGACATTTATGTAGGAAACGAAATGATTTGTGCTCCTTAACCTTTGCCCTTTCAAGGCTGTACTAATAATTGATTTTAGATACTCCCACGACATTCACTATCGTAATATAAAATAAAGAATTAATAACAACTAATCCAAGTTTTTTTTTAGACATAATTGAAAAACCATTAAGACCTTTAAATTCCTGAGATCTATTGTAACTGTTTAAATCTAGTTATATTTTAGCAGTTTTTAGGTTTATTATTTGAAATTGTTTACTAAATACAAACTTGTTTCCACTAATATTAGGCTAGGGGCCTAGTTATATCTAGTTTGAGTTGAGTTGTATCAAATTTTAGTATAGTATAGTCTATTTATTTTAATTACATTTTTATGAATTATGTTATTTAATTCACATAGGGATTTAGTGTCTAGCAGGGGCCAAAATAATGTTATAGAAGTAGCTTTTAGCCGCTACACAAATCTTGACATTTTTATCATCAGTTGGTAAAACCATGCTTATATTATTTTCTTTGGTGACTATGCAGTTTTTTGCCACCTAAAGACATTTGAAAACTTTATTAAATGGGTTAAGAATTGGCTATATTTTCACGAGAGATGCTTTTTATTCTGCAGAAATTACGTTTATTGCTGACAATTCAAAGAAACTGATCGAACTTTTGTATTTTTGACTATTTTCGTTTTGATATTTTAATCAAGGTTATTGTTTAATTTAGAGGGTTTTTTTGCTGAACACGAGTTTGAATACATTTTTGCTTTATGACAACCATTTCTTGAGATATAACAGAAAAAACTGTTGTAGTGAATTGTGATTAACAGCCATTATTTTATCATTAAATGTATACCAACTAGGTTATTAATCACAAAACCCGAATCCGTATATAATTTTGCTAGAGAGACCAGGCAGGCTGTTCAAGAGGCCAGGCATACGAATTTATCGCTAAAGTCTCAAATTTTTTGAAGGATATGTCAAGTTTTCTTAGGTTAGGTTTATGAAAAGTGTTTTTATGGATGAAATTCATATTTTTTTTTCACATATCAAATGACATACATTTATGTTCAGCATAGAAAAATAAATTTAAAGGAAAATAGTGTTCATTAATAATTTAAAAATATTTATTAAAATTTTCTAGTAAAAGATAAGTTTTTTTATTCTCCAGTGAAAAATGAGTTTTCCATACGATTAAGTATATGATGTCTTCTTATGATGCAGCTCAATTTTATCCACTTTGAAATAGTACATTCTTAATTATTTTGAGATGACTGGAAACTGTATGTTACCTTTTCTTAGAAAATAGTTTTGATTTTAAATCGATATAAGTAATCAAACATTCCAATAAATATTAAAAGTTTATATTTATTCACATAGTAAATAGGTCTTACTTTACGGAAACTTCGTTTTGTTCTAAAAGAATCAAAAAGTTAATACAAATGTTATATTTTGTTTTATTTCTGTGAGAGTTTTTTATCATTGTTTTGTTAATTTAATGTGCTTTATAACGCTGGAACATGAATTTAAAAATATTTTGGTCTATGACAGATATCTCAGAAAAACAACATTTGCGGCAAATCCCCTATGGCAGCTATATACACATGATGATGGTAAATTTATGAATAACCATAGAAAACAAAGTTTATGTATATTCCTGCTGAAGAGACCACTGCAGGCTGCCCCAGTTGTTAGGTAGCCTACCCAATTTTAACGCAAATTATGAATTTTAGTTCAGAATAAATAGGATTAGGATAAGTGTGGATTGGTAAGTAAAAAGTAGGCCTATATTTTTCGGGCAAAAAAAAAAAATAATTTTATTGCAAAACCTGTTTGATAAATTTCTGTTCCTCCTAAAATAAAAACCCCTTAAAATGGAATATTGTCAAAAAAGAAAAATTTTAAAAAGTTGGTTGCTTTTACTCTTTATTTAAAATAAGTGTTCCGATCTTTTGGTCAAAACAAGTTTTCTGCTGTTCAATTCAATCTTATCAATAAATATAAACTCATACTGTACCTTTTTTCAAAAAGAAGTTTTATCAATTATAAATCCAGAATTAATTACCTGTAATTTTAGTATGAGCTCGAGTATTTGATAAATTTGCATTAACTGTTCATATATTACTTTTCTTAATTGAATGTGTATTAATTTACTACAGGTTGCCAACAATTTTTATTAGTCTATAAAAATATATGCAGAAAAAATCAAATGCCTTTTAGATTTGCCAATAAATTTTAAAGGCGTAATATTTTCTAAACTTACCTATACAATACCTGTAAAACTAATATTTATGCACTTTCTAGACTACTTTGGAACTGATTTAAAAAAGTGGGTTGGTGAAGATTTTTTAAACCATGAAAAACTTTTAATTTAACAGATTACTTATGGCCTTAGTACAATGTGTCCCCAACGACTTAAAATCAAATATTGATTGTCTAGTTACGAAATATATAATATACGTGGTATTGACATTTATAAAACAGTAAGGCCTGTGTATAAGAATTATTTAATTTTCGATTTTATATAAGTCGGAAATCTTTCTTAACAACAAAAGGCATAAACATAAATATCGTTTTCATTCAGACATTTTAAGCAAAAAACAATAGTATTAACTAATATGATGAAGGGGTTTAGTGGAACTTCAAACCGAATGAACAAGATGACTGAAAATAATGTTCAGACAGAAAGTTAGCAAATCTACTAGTTCACTCAGTTGTTATGTTATAGACAATATTATTTACTAACATATTCTCCAAGAACAGTTTGGCATCAAATAACATAATTAAAATTGATACCTATACAGATTTTAATTTTGTTCTCTTTCTCTCCAAGAGAACTGTAACAAGGTGTAGAATGCTCTTTCCTGAAACCATACCGGAAGAGCCCTCTTTATGGTAGTTAAGTTGTGGTTCTTAATCTTCTGTGGCAGTGAGTTGAACATCTTGATTACAGCATAAGAAGTTGAATTTTGCACATTTTCTTGTTGCAGAAAATGTTGAACTTTCACATTTGTCGAGTGTTATTGGTGTGTCTTGATTTCTTTGAGCGTCTTGATTTATAAATCCATTAAAGGACTGTTTAAAAAATGTAGAGATGATAAGTAATTTATACTCCTTGAACACTTGCCTGCAGCTGTCTCTTGCAGCTAGACCTGTTAATATCATGATTGCCCTTTCCTGTACTATCTGGACTCTGTGTTGATTACCATCTGAAGATCTTCTCCAAGCTGATATGCCTTATTGTAGAGATTAATATTTATTTATTTATTCATAAGATGCCGATCGTCAAGATATGGGCGAATATGGATTTTGAATGAGTGTGATGAGTGTAGATGAGCGAATGTAGTCATTGTTACAAACTAAGGCCGACTATTCCTTAGAAAGTGTCATTAATTAATAGGCCAATGACAAATGAACAGCCGGTGATTATCAGCTGATCCTTCTCAAAATGTATTGACTCTGATTGGGATCGAACTGAGAACCTTTAGCACATAAAGCTGGGATTTAACCAACTACGCTACCGACCAAATACAGAGTTATCTGCATACATAACCGTCGTACTATAATTTCCATGTATTGTAAAAAGTCATATGTAAATAAAATAAAGAAAATGGTCTTAGGACTGACCCCTGAGGACTCCTAGCTGTTTTAGCAATGGATTAGATAGAACTGTAGTCTCAATTGCGTATTTTGTTTTCTTAACTTAAACCATCTGAACTCTAGCCTACCTGAGATAACTCTTGATAACTTTTTATCTGTATGAGCAGCACTTGCTTTTCTTCTTAGTTCTCTAAGATCATATGTCTTTTATTTCTTGCTGCTATTTTGTTTTCTTTGTTTGTAGAGATATCTATTTTGTGCTTTTAGATAACCTTTCTTTAGGGCTTATACTTATTGGTTGTAAATTACTTGTGGTCTTTTTCCTCTGGTTCTCTGCAACCTTTTTCTGGTACAGGTTCTATCTAAGGCTATTGTCAGGATGTTCAGGAAATATTTATATGCTTCTTCAACACTTGTTGCATGATCTAAGGCCTCACAGTATTCTGTGTTAAAAGAATTTTCAGGTATTAAAATATCTGAAAACCTAGAGGTTTTGTTGATTTATATGTCTTTTGGAAGTTTGTTGAGTCTGTATTTGAGGTTTTAAACAGTGTACATTCTAAAACTACTCTGTGTGGTCAGAGGGTTCAGTAAGATATTTGTTGTCTATATGTCAGTTCGTTCTATGTTTGTAAAAACTACGTCTATTCATTGAGGTTTCTGAGTGTACAGTAATCCTTTTTGGTGGAAGTGGCAGTCTTGTCATGTTACATGTTATGAGAAGTTCATTTGCTGCTTTTCTCTCTCTTTGGTTAAAGATTCTCAATAATTATATCAACCATGATGAAGAAATCAGTACATTCTGTAGAGTTATAGTTCAATGTACTGAACATTATAGTTCAATTTGTTTTTAGAAATATCAAAGTAAATATAAAAATATTAAATTTATTTTCACTTAGTTTTGTGTCAGTTATAAATACTGTAATAGTATTTGATTGAAAATCGACTGTAAGTTAGACATATCAAATTGATATTCAACTGAAAATTGTTGGAAGACACTCAGTAATCTTACCCTAGATAGCCTAGAAGTAATAACATATTTTAAACAATTGTCATTTTAAACAACATTTTTTCATGTGACAAATTTTGTGTCTGCATTTTATGCAGGGCACCAGTAGGCTATATAATTAGGTTTTTGATAAAATAAAGCTATCCTAACCTTATATACCATAGGCTATCCTGAATAAAATGTTGTGGATTGTGTTAAAATTTAGTACTAAACTAATCAAGTACGTGTCTGGAGTTCATAGGTTACTTATCTTGTACAGAAAAGTGGTGTTTATTTATTTACAATAAACAAAACCATTTTTACAACGGTACAAAACCATTTTTACAATGAGTAAAGTAGATGGCTAAATATGTTAGATAAGCTAACATTTAAGGCCAAGCAAAAACTATGTTAACTGGATGCAATCGACAAAATTCTACTAGTATCACAAACAAAACAATTGAATAGCAATAACATAATAACAAGTAGAGAATATGGTTATAGTAATAAGATAACAATTAAGGGCTAACAATATGTGAACACTACAGATTTAATAAACAGCAAAAACAACCTTAAAAGTTTGAAAGTAAATAACAAAATAAAGGTAGAAAAAAAGGTGTAACAATAATAAGTGTATTCCAACATAACAAAGGTACACACAGCTAATAACGCATACACATGACATAATGAATCAATAACCTTAAAAGTTTGTAATAAATGACTACAATAATAATAACAAAAATAAAAATTATATAACAATAATAAATATTCCAACATAACATATGTACACAGTTTATAACAATAAACGCAAACATAAGACTTAATGGATCCGTTCCCACAGGTTATAACTGGTCGACGATCTGGGCAATGTTCCTCTTAAAAGAAGAAACAGATCCCTGCATGAAGTCTGCCCTCACAGACGTCATGCTTCCAAGCTTTTGAAGTCTTGCCAAGCCATAGTTGTATGATTAGTATGTAGGCAGAAATCTCCGGCTAAAGATAGTCATGGATCGCGGTCCTCTTGGGATGTTCAAATCAACTGAAGCCAGAAGGTCGGGGCTATCCACCAGTCCATTGATCAGTTTAAAAAGGAATAACAGATCAAAGATGACACGCAGATGATGGAGAGGTTGCAGCTGGAAACTTTGTTCCAGTTGCGATATGGGTGTTTCCCAGTAGGTGTAGCCCAGACGAGCTCCAAGCATCCTCATGAAGCGTGCCTGCACTCTGTTCAACTCGTCTATGTAGCCGAGTTGGTAAGGGGACCAGATCACAGTGCCATACTCAAGCACAGGGCGCACAATAGATTTGTATAAGACCAGCATGGATTTGTACGATTTGAAGCTCCTTGTTGATCTTCCAATAAAGCCCAGAAGGGAATAAGCCTTAGAAGTGATAGATGCAATATGGTCAGCAGAGCTTAGGGAACTGGTCAAAATAACTCTAAGGTCTGTCACTCGATGAACTCTGTCAAGGGTCTCACCTCCAATACGATAATCAAAGTTAAAAGATATAGCTGCTCATGTGAACGAGATAACTTAGCATTTGGATTTTCAGATCTATAGCGTTTACCACATACCACTGGACGATGTTGAAAAGTGACCTCTGCAGATTTTCCTGGTCAGATGAAGAGAGAATCCTGGTGTAAATCTTCATGTCATCCGCAAACAGAAGGAAAGTAGTTGGACTTTTTTTGAAGATATCATTGACAAAAATAATGAATAAAAGAGGACCAAGGTGAGAACCCTGAGGAACACCAGACAGAACAGAGAAAGGAGTGGAGACAAATCCATTGCATTTTACTATTAAAGAGCGGACTTTAAGGTAGCTCTTCAGCCAACTCAGAAGCCGACCACCTACTCCATATCCAGCAAGTTTTGCGACCAGCAAGTCATGATTTACCGTATCAAACGCCTTAGAGTAATCTAAATATATGCAGTCAACTTGACATGAATCGACAAAAGAGGTCATTACAAATTCCTGAAACTGTAAAAGATTGAATATTGTAGAGCGTCCTCAGAGAAAACCATGTTGACTCTTATGTATGAAGGGTTTCAGGTAAAAATAGAGCTGCTCAAGAACCAGTGCTTCAAACACCTTTGCTAATGCTGATGCACCTTTGAATCACCATAGGCTGTAATTGCTTATGACAGTACGGTCACCCTTCTTAAAAATTGGGACGACGAGTCCACTCTTCAAACAAGCAGGTAAAATCCCGGCAGCCAGAAGTGAATTAAAAAGTATACTCAAATGTGCAGCAAGTATGGGTGCACAGTACTTAAGTACAGCCGTAGGAATCCCATTGGGGCCTGCACTCTTGTTGTGATCAAGGTCTTCAAGTCTCCTTTGAACATCGGTGGCAGATAATGTGATCCGAGAGAAGGAATTGTTCCAGCCGAAGTCAAAAGAAGGAATATCAATTACAGCACTCGAAAAAACTGATGAAAAATGCTGGGCAAACAGACTACAGACACTCATGAGGGAGGGGGGTCATTTGCACAGATCCGTTTAGTGACATTTTAAGAGGCAAGGAAGAGTTATATTTCAAGTTATTGACATATGACCAGAAGGATTAAATATTGTTAGGAATGCTCTCTTCAATTCTTGATATGTACTTAATGTGGCAGTCAGAAGCCAAATACTTGCATTCACGCCTAAGCCTCAGAAAGGTTTCCTGGTCATTAAAATGTCCAATAGTTCTAAATCTCTTGTGTGGCGCCTTCTTTTCAATGACAAGATATATGTCTTTTCAAGAACCATTTAGGAAAACAAGTCACTGCAATTTTCTTCCTAGGAGTATTATGCCCAGTTATTGATGAAAGATGCTGACTAAACAATGTGAAGTGGTGTTCAGCTTCATTTAAGTTCTTAATGCATGGAAGACTCAGAGTCTGCAATTTGTTAAAATACATGTTCGACATTACATTTCCCATAATTTGGGATGAAAATAGCATTCGGACACATGGTGAACTCAAATCCAAGGATAGAGTGACATCCAATGCAGGGTGATGCCTGTCCTCATGAAGAAGGACATCAATAGCATGGGTAACTTCAGTGGCAGCAACAGATGAAAAGACCAGATCCAAGACAACTCCACGTTTATTTCTATTGTAATTGAATTGCTTAATGGAGAGCAGCCATATTCATGATGTAACATGAAGATATATCAATATATCTCGAATAATCAGACCAATCGATGCAAGGCACGTTGAAGTCACCAACCACAAGCAAATTATCCGTCACCCCACTTTTGCCAACAGCATCATCAACAGACATGCTGAAATTCAGGTATGCTGAAGCATCCTGACTAGCTGGAATATACACACAGCCAATTATTGAATGAGGTATTGATGAAGTGCACTTAACAAATACACTCTCAGTATTACAATAGCCAGATGAGATTGCATTTGCAGAAAAGCATTGCAAAGAGTTGTGTATGGCATCAAGCCCCCCTCCACTACACTTAGCACTAGTCAGTGGGGATCTATAGCATATGCGCACAAGTAATATATTATTACTGACTTGAAAAGATCTTCATTAACCAACCATAAACAAAAACGTATTTATTGAAAAGTAAGTAAAGGCCCTCCCACCCATACATGTGCAATGGTAAAGGTGGTTTACAAATCCCAGTTTTGAATCATTAATCTTCAGGTTTAGATTGGTTTCAACCAGTGTAATAACATCATATGAAGTAGTAGTCAGTGCTTTCGTTAACTCAACAGCTTATTCCTAATACCATTGACATTTTGAAAATAACAATCTAATTTCATTTGTGTGCCGTTGGAAGTTATGCGTTTTTTACAATCTGAGGAACATTATTAATAACATAATTAATAACATTATTTAATTGTCAGGTCCCTTTCGCCACCAGAAACACTCCGGTTTAACTATGATCTCAATGTGCTTAAATGTTCTATTTCATGTGGAGAACTATTTTTTTTATGTTGATTTAAAGAACTACATAAAAAATTAAGTTGAAGTCATACCATTATTTTTAGTGCTTTGAATAAAGGTAACTTTTCAGAAAATATCAGAAACATGGAATTTCGGTGAGGAATACTGCTTGATGATATATTTCGTTACAACAATGGCATAACTATGTAAATATCTAGAATATTTGAGCAAATTGTTAATATTATTGTCCAACGTGTTTTATATCCAAAGAACACACTTTTTATTCACTAGTAAACATTTTAAGTGCGTTCTATTTGGTTTAGTCACAAGAAAAACTGAAGTTTCAGGTAGGTGATCTAATGGTGAAAAAAGAAAACCATGAAAAGTGCATCTAGTAGCCATGTAAATTTAGCAGGTGGAAATGGAGTCAAACATGGCTAACATGAAGAAGAACTCTGCATGTAGTCGTAGTAAACCACCACCTGTCCGGAGTTCGTATTTGTGTGGAAAATTGAGGTCTCATTTGGGCGTGGAGAGATCAGGGCTTCATCTTCCTGCTGGCATTGATAACACTAACAGGTGAGAATTTGTGTTAGATTTAAGAAGTGATTAAACTTAAAAACGAAATTGAAATTCTTTGTGTATTCCTGCAAAATTTTGTTTTCCCTAAATAAAAATCATAAGAACAAACATTTACGAGATTTACATTTATTAAGTACTATCACTTTTAGCTATATTTTTATATTTATTTAACTACTTACCACCAAAAATCCCCATTAAAAAAAAAACAAAGAACAAACCTTGTACCATTAGATCTTCTAAATATACTAAATTTGTTGGTGTACCCCAGTAGCATTTTTTATTAATTCTGTAGCCCTTATGAACTTGCAAAAGAAGTTTTTAAATAGAAAAGGTAATCATTTGACATATGAAGTTTGCAACCTTTTGTGTGGTTGATTTAAATGCAACTATATGATTTATTTTAAATAATTTGTTTATTCTTGTATTTAAACAGTTTTAACATTGATAATTTTTTATGCAACTAAGAATATACGGTTTTAGGTTGCTCAGTATGTCAGAAAATCCAGAAGTTGCTGAAACTGTGGACAATATATGTGCTTTGAAAGCATCATCAAAAGAAGTAACGGAGTGCATGAGCGGATGGCTTACTTTCATCCAGGTCAGTTATTATTTTAAAAAGTAATATACAAATTTAAAATAGTTATACATTTAAATTGTTGATATGTGTCTAAAAACACAAACTAAATTCACCTGACAGTTAAATCAATTAAAAAATACCTTTACCGTACGTGTCTTTTTTAGAACACATTTTATTTTAAAACAATTCATTAAAATCTAATAAAATGAAATGAAGCAAAGTTTATTAAAAAGAAAAAATACAAAAGTGCATAAATATTAAAATAAATAAAGTAATGCATACAAATTATAATTTATTAATAAATGTGAAATAAACAAATTACAAAAACTGCACTATTTCCATTAAATCAATGAACATATTATGGAATTGGAAACAAAAAAAGGATCTGGAATTATATAAATAATATTAAATTAGTCAATGCTGTATAGAGAAACAAATTAGTTTTATCTGCTTGTAAAAAGTTAAATAATCTAAAATAATTAGAGGATTATATAAAATATTTAATAAGTTCAGCGATTTGGAATAATAACAGTTTATGACAGATATAATAGGATTTACAATTATATGCAATATGTGGAGTGGAGAAGTGAATGAAAAATTAGGGTTGTAAGTCAGGCCTGACCATATTCAGAGAATATTACATATTTCTATGTTTGAATATTACAGTTCTAAAGGTTTGAAATGCCTATTTATAATTATAAATAATAGGCTACATATGAAATAGTATAAAATGCATTTGTTTTAGAAAATAATTACTCTATATGTATACATTACTACATGATGAGAGTTGAATAAGCTTTTTCTCTCTATCTGTCTTTCTCTGTCCTAATAGTGAATTTAAAAAAAACCAGCAAAAGATTTTTGCTCTGCATTATTGAGATTAAGGGTGTTTTAGACCTCAGAAATTGATTGGGGGTGGTTTTTCGTTATGATTGAAAACATGAAAACTATCCCATTGCACTCTGTCATCAACTGTTGTGTGGTCAGTAGTACTTTGTGCCACAGATGCTGAAGGGGCTCTGCTCTGCGGGTGCCCATCTGTCACACTGTCTGGGAGCGCTAGCTTGCCAGTCCAGTGCTTGTCAGGCCCGTGCTGTCCAGTGTCGGGCCATGTGGGACCACCTGAGCAGTGCTACCACCGCGGCTACTGCTGTAGTTAAGAGCCAGGCCATTGCTAGCCTGCAGGAGGCTCATACTGGCACCGACATAGACTCAGATCAGGCTGAGACAAATCAAGTGAGATCTGCATTTACTTAGTATTTTGATTGTATGGTATTTAATATAGGATGTGCTGGAAGTGTAAAAAGATTGTAACATGTTATAGGTATTTATTCATTTTGTTTTATTAGCCTCCAGAACTGTTATATTATAGAAATAATACTGGTTTAAATTACCTTTTTTCTATCTTAACAGTTCTTCAATTACATTACTGCTATGTACATTTCAAAGTATATAGCTTCATCATCAGGATTCCAAAAATTCACTGTTTAAAACATTAAAACTATAAAACATTTAAACATATTAAATCATGAGTACAACACATTTGCCGGCCAGCGATAGACACCAACTGATGTCTAATGACTCATCAACTAATGAACTCATTAGTCATCATTTGGTGTCTATCGCCGGCCGGCAAATGTGTTCTATTCATGATTTAATATGTTTAAATGTTTTATAGTTTTAATGTTTTAAACGGTGACGTTTTTGGAAACCTAATGATGAAGCTATATGCTTTGAAATGTATATATCAGTAGTGTAATTGAAGAACTGTTAGGACAGAAAAAAGGTAATTTAAACCAGTATTATTTCTATAGGTATTTCCTCATATTTACAAGTTGACTTATAGAATTGGCTTGTATTGCATTTTTATGAGAATATAATCCATGCAATGCTTTGTGCTGGCATGATTAGTAAATTCACTATAAACGCAACCTATTCATGCAAAAAGGTTATGTATAAATCAGGATACATTAATGTTATCAGACCTACAATTTATGGTATTGCTAATTTTTTTTTAACAATATTGCAGCAAGTTGTGTGCAATGGACTGATGACATTGGTGAACCTCCAATATCAGTTCAGTTTGGCGTGCTGTGAGTGTCTGGGTGGGCTCGGGGAGTGTCAGTGTACGCCTGCACATACAGATCCTGACACACATGCTGTGGCACGCTGCTATACTCGGCTGCCTCAACCACCACCACCACAGCGCCGCTGGTCAGAAGCTGCTGCCAATCCTGAGGGCAAAATGGGTGAGGGAGCTCGACGATGGTCCATGCCGTGGAAATTGTCCCTGCCGTCTGGCTCAGGCAGCGATCGCAGTCGGTCCACTACTCCAGGTACAACATTTGCTGTATGGTAATTTTATGTTCTTGCCTAAAAATAATATTTCATCTCTAAACACTTAATTACTAGCAGAAGTATGTAAAATTTATTCTGTTTCTGGTTTGATAATATTTTGTCAAAGTAAACATGTAATTTATCATCAGATATATATTATAAATAAATTTGAAAGGTTATTCCAGAAGCTGAAAGAACCTTATTCATATGGATTTTTGTTATAAGAAAAATCTTGTACCTTACAAGATGTTAGGACTGCTTATTTGTATTATGAGCTGTTTAGAATTGTAGTAAGCCCCTTATAATTAACAATTTGATTTTTAAATCTAATTTAGGTATTTTTGTGGTTATTTTTAAAACACAAAAAAGTTTATGTACATTTTCCACAGTCAGTATTTTAACGGTCATTCCTATCCCAGGTCTGTATTGGCCTTTTTAATATAATACTGTAATCTTCAACATTGCATTTAATTAATTACATTATAAAGCCATTTTACTATTCAATCAATATCACCTTATGGTCTTATCATAAGCTGTAAGTTTCTTAACTGTTGACTTATCATGGTTAATTTTTACCTAATGCCTTTTATTATAACATAGTTTAAAATAAAATCCATAGCTGTAAAAGTAAATTATTCGATTGTACTGAGATTTAACGTTGTTTTAGATGCAATCTGGCACACTGCGCTGGCGAGCCAAGAAGAGCTACAAGATGTCATCGCATTGCTCTCCATAAAACCTGGTCCTCAGGGTCACCACCTCCCAGGTAACAATTCATTATTTGTTGTAAGACCCTGATCGTAGATGTACGGGCGAATAAAAACACTTGATATAACAGTTGCTTGGAAGCATTTTGAAAAATATTTTTTTCTGAATAGCAAGGTTGTGATTTTTTGATTGTTGTATTTAATATTCTTGGTACAATTATAACAGAGTTTGCAGTGGATCTACTTAAACAATTAGGAGTTAAATTATGTAGCACTTGAATACTGTTTTAAATTATGTAAAAATAAATGATCTGGCAAATTATTGTGAAACATTTATAGTGCTCTAAATTCTTCAAGAATAGTTCTTTTGAATAGGGTTGGTTCTTAATAAAAGGTTGGACTGTCCCTAACAATTAAATTAGTTTTCCTCTAAGCTTAACTTCTCAACTGCTGGATTATTGGCTCCTGTCTGACCACCTATGCTGAGTTTTTATTATACCTTATATAAAAAACATCATCAAGACATTTCCAAAACTATATAAACTCATTAAATCACACTATACTCCAGAAATACTAATATATGAATTTTAATAACATGAAATAATATATCAGTCCAGCTCAGTCAGCTGAGTAGATAAGACGTCTCGCTTATCTTTCCTTGTGTGTAGAGTGTGTCCTGACTGTAGGTGCACTGTAATCGTGCGTGTGCCTGTTAGTGTTTTATTTGTAGCCCGTTTTTGAGCAACATTATTAAGTTTATTATTTAAAATGCCTCTCTGTGGCGTCTGTAACATTACAATTGACAACGGTGATGAGGTTAAGTATGCCGGGGTGTGTGGCGCTGTGTTCCACGCCACCTGTATCAAGAACGACGGTGATGGCGTATCAACTGGAAGTATAAAGACTGCCGTCATTTATCTACAAGCAGTAAGTCGTCTGCAGCTACTACTGCAATTACCAAGGAATTCCTTATACAAGTGCTTGATGATTATAAAAAAGAAATGTTTTGTGAATTTAAAAATGTAAGATCTGAAATGAATGAGACATTGACATCCATACAATTCCTGTCCGACAAAGTGGATGCATCAACTGTGCTGATGAATAATATAATGACAGAACTGGCCTATATCAAGAAAGAAAATACTGAACTGCGTATGAAGAATAATAATCTAAGTAAGACCGTGAACGATCTACAAGAACGGCTGAGAAATATCGAACAGTATAGCAGAAAAAACAATATAGAGATCAGCGGAATCCCTACTACACCGCAGGAGGACGTCAAGCACATCGTCAAAGATTTGAGGGTAGCACTCGGAGTGGAGGTACAGCTGAGCAGCATCACAGCAGCCCACAGGATCCCATCCTACAACAAGAACCGCCTTCCCGCTGTGGTGGTCCAGTTCCATGACCGGGACATCAAGGAAGCTCTTCTCTCCAAGTTTCGAGAGGCGAGAACCCAAAGTGCACATCTCACCGCGGACAAGATCAACAAGGCCTTCCCTCCCGGCAGAGTGTACGTGAATGATCACCTGTCACCAGAACACAAACAGTTCCTAGCTATGCTGAAGAAAAAGTGTCAGGATGTAGGATATGCTTTTATCTGATGCCGTGACGGAGTTTTTTGTTAGGGAAGCTTCCGGGGAAAGAGTACAGAGGGTGAGTACCTTGGATGACATTGATAAGCCTAAATAGGTCATGTTTACTATTTCATACTATTAATTTGATCATGAATAAGCCTACTTAGGCTTATGACCTTGCTAATGTTTAAGTTTAAAATTTTGGTTTTTATTTTACTATAATGGATTCTAAAGTGTATTATAATGATTTGTGTTTGTTTTACGATGTTGAATCCAAGGGCTCGCTTTCTCTGCTATATGCTAACATAAGGAGTGTGAGGAATAATTTTAATAACCTAATTGCAGAAATAAGTCAAATCAAAAAGAAAATTTATTTTTTTATTCTTAGTGAAATTTGGATAAACGATGTGGAATTAAATTTTTATAAACTGCCTGGTTTCAATATTTTTGCCAATTGTAATAACAGCTATTGAGCTGGGGGTATTTTGTGCTTTATGGACCAAAACATAAATGTGTCGCAAGTTAACTTAGATACGGAAACTGCTGATTGCTTATTGCTAAATATAACTATTAATCATTCATATTTTAAAATAATCTGTCTCTATAGACATCATAGTCATTCAGAAAATAATTTTATTGAGGAACTTTCCAATAGAATGCAAAATTTAACCAACAGCATTATTTACGTAGGAGATATAAATATAAATTTAGACTTGGTACAGATACAGATAAATTTAGCTGCCAAGATGTACAGAACTATATTAGTGTGTTAAACAATAATGATTTTATTTCACTCATTAATAACCCAACAAGAATTACTGAAAACACAAAGTCAACTATTGACCACTTCGACATGCAAATATGGATTCCTTTAAAAGTGTAATTTTTGACATAGGTCTCACTGATCACTGCTTGTTGGGTTTAAATTTCGGCTGCAGTTCTAAGTTTAATAGGCTGGTAGTAAGTAAACAAATGCCAGACAACATTGTATACGATTTGAGCTTGGCTGAAAAGCTGAAAGACGCAGACTGGAGTTTTTGTTTGTCATCAAACGATGTAAACATAAGTTATGATTTGTTCCACAAGACTCTGACAGAGCTCTGAATAATTGTAAATTAATTCATAAGCGAGACAAGCTAACTAAAGCTAAACATTTTAGCCCATGGTTAAATGCAAATTTACTTTTTAAAACAAAAAAAAACAGAAAAAATATACGGAATTTTAAAAAGCGCCCATACGACCAATTTTTCAAATTATATTTCAATTCATTCTGTGATAAATTTAAAAAAGAAATTGATTCAGTAAAAAATGCATTTTTCACTAATAAGATTAACAACTGTAATGGCGATTCTTCACAATATTGGAAAGTAATAAATAATGTAATAGGTTCGACAGTAGGGAAAAATGTTGATAAAGTTGAGCTGTGCAATGGTGAGGCTGTCAACAATCCCAAGCTTGTGGCTGATAGTATCAATGATCACCTACTTATCGCAGTCCAAGGTCAAGTCAGTCCCGATCCGCCCGCACTGTCGACACTACCGCCGTTATCAGTCTGCCATCGGGGGCATTACCAACAATGTCTACACTCTTTTTTCATAATGCCAACTAATATAAATGAAGTATTAATCACTATTAAATGTCTAAAAAACAAAAAATCAACTGGTTTTGATGGCATAACCATTAACCTCGTAAAAAAGACAGCGGAAACGATTGATCCAGTTTTGATTCGTATTATAAATCTAAGCTTCCAGAACGGCGTTTTTCCTGATAAACTAAAAATGAGTACTATAGTTCCAATATTTAAAAATAATACTTCTATTAAAATTGACAATATAAGACCCATCAGTCTGTTATCCATATTCTCTAAAAATTTTTACAAAATAATGAGGACCAGACTCGTAAAGTATTTAGACAACATACATTTTTTCAGCTCGTCTCAATATGGTTTTAGAAAAGGAATGGGAACGGAGGATGCGTTATTATCGGTTACAGAAAATATTTACAACAGTTTTAACACAAATAAAAAAAGTAACAGGTCTTTTTATAGACTTTAAAACCGCTTTTGATCTTGTCGATCATAATGTATTACTGTCAAAATTGGAAGCAGCTGGAGTTCGGGGAACTGCACTCAATTGGTTTAATAGTTTTATAAGTAATAGAGTGCAAACAGTCAAAATTGCGTATCAATTTAGCACACCACTAACTGTACAAGCTGGTGTAACCCAAAGTTCAGTACTATTAGCTACCTTATTTTTAGTTTTTATAAACGATTTACTCGAACTATCCTTTCGAGGTGAAAAAAGTGCTTTTGTGGACGACATTGCTTTTTTTATTCAGAGAAAAATGTTGATGATATCTGAGAGAATATAAATAAAGATTTAGAACTATTAAGAGTATGGTTTTGTGAGAACAAAATGATAATTAGTGTTAAGAAAACAAGATATGTAAATTTTAGTTTAGTTAATAGTTTTGAATTTCCTGCAGGGATAATATTTCACAATTTGAGATGTGCGACAATAGGTTGCAAATGTGAAGTAATAGAAAAAAATAATTGTTTTAAGTACTTGGGTCTTAACATAGACGAAAATTTAAATTGGCAACCCTACGTTTCAATATTACATAAGAAAATCAAACTTTCGATTAGTACCTTTTATTTTTTGAAGAATTTATGTGAACCCAGTCTATTACGAATGCTTTACTTTGCTTTAATAGATTCCAGGTTACAATATGGTATACAGTGCTGGGGGAACTTTCAAAAACTATTTGGAAAAACTCAGAGTATCCCAAAAACATATTATAAGAATAATACTCAACTGTGGCAAAAGAGAGAGCTCCTACCCTTTATTTTGTCATCTGAAAATATTACCCATTAACCACTTATTTGTGTACAAAGTCTTAAAGCTATTTTATATTATAAGTGGCAACACTGGTACAGAAAACCTATCTTACCAAACAAGAAGTAATTTCCAAAGAATATTTAGGTTACCTAAAGTCAATAAATCTCATTTTAAACAGTCTTTTCAGTAAGTTGCTGCTAAGTATTTTAATCAATTGCCACCTTATATTAAATCTTGTTCCAACTTAAATTCGTTTTTAAATCAAATAAAACATTGGCTATTTTGTAATGATGACGTGTCCTTTCTTGATGCTACTCTTGCATAATTAATTAGATCTATATATCTTTTAAATTTACTACCTGCCTACTCAAGTTGTTTATTTGTATATACTTTGGAAGGAGTCTTATATAATATACTGTTTAAGCAAGTAGGCCTATATGATATTAATTATTAAAGTGAGAACTTTAAATACTAATTGTAATTTTTCTTTTTTAAAATAATGTTACTATATTATAATTTTTATTACTATATTTTTGGTTCTTTGCTACAACACAGGCGCCACGGAGTGCGAGTTTTTAAATTTGTTGCTGGACTCACAATTAAATTGTTTTGCATTGTGATTTTTAGAATTAACGTTGGCCACAAATACTGGATACTGCTGCGGTCAACTTCTATTCCTATAATGATATTGTTTTTGTCATTATACCCTTTTAAAGGAATAAATTTCATTATTTCATTTCATTATTTCATATACATCATATATTTATTATATATAATAACATATAATAATACAACTACAAGACGCTACTTTTATAGCACTACAAAATGTTTGTAAACAATAGACAAGAGCTGTAGGTCTATCAAATAAACTCATTCTGTTGATAGAGTCAGCAAGCCTAATAGTTCACCAAATTGCCCATAGATGTCGGGAGAATGCTGTTGACAAGAAATAATCAATATGACCAGTCGACGCTATACGTGCAGAATGACCCAACTCTTGTGTAGCATAGTAAGACCGGCGGCAGTAAACAACTATAGTCGTTTGCAGCATTTTAGTGGTTAATAAAAATTTGGTTATAAATCTGTTAAAATAAGTAATTGAAGATTTTTATCTGGCATTTTGTACTGTTTCTGTAGGAGTGACACTAACTCGAGCTGCAGAGCCCATGGCAAGTCGTTGTTCTAGTCATAGAGGCAGCTGGTGAGTTCATGTTTACAGCATTTAAAATTGAATACACTTGTTTTAAATTACATAAAATCAAATATTTTTTATTCATGTAAATACAGCATGTGTAGGCTACATAATTGTGTCAGCACCTAAAGCTAAAATCACAAAAACGTGTTCATTTATAGTTTACATAATAATAATAATAAAAGAATGTTTTAAATAATTTATAAAATGCATGTATTTATAGATTATGCATATGGGTTGATAAAAATTTTACAATCATTGAGCATAAGAGGCTTAAAATTAATTTACTTTATTAGACTACCTGGTTTCTTACATTTTACAAGCCTAGATTTATCTAACTCAACTGTCCCTAAAGTGATAATATTTTCCAAAGGAGTTGCAGGAAATATTTTAAATTTTCAGATAAATTTTGACAGACTTAGTTAACTTAGTTTTGACAAACAACCTGAGGAAGAAATATGAGTCTTACATACGTAGTTTTCTCTTTATAGAGGACTAGATTATGTCTTTTAACTGTAAAGTGGTTTCTGGTGTTGTACATGGGAATTTGAGTGAGTATGTTATGGACATTCTATTATGTGGGAGTAAATATGTACCAAATGTAGGAGTCAGTTGGTACCTTAGATTTTCATTCATGAAGCACAAAATATGTTCTTTTAATAAAATTGTGATCAGTTCTAATTTTACTTTATATTGTCATATTTCACTATGTTTTAATCATACAATTGCGTAGTGCTTTAGGCAGGATGCCAAAATACTTAACATATTCTTGGCATCTTCTATGAATGGGTTATGCATTATAATATCCAAGGGGGCTTAGCTACAAAAATTGATGATTTAAATATTTTATTAAAAGATTCTAATATTATTATTGCTTTTTTCAATGAACATTGGCTTACAAAAAATACTATTAATTTATTTAATTCTATTCCTGGATATACGTTAGCTGCATTTTATTGCATAGATACAATAATTCGTGGAGGTTCTTGCATATTAGTAAAAAGTGACGTTCACTATATTGATAGACAAGATTTATGTATTTTCAATGAGGATTCAACTTTTGAAATTTCGAATATTGAAATAAAGTCATTGAACATTGTCATTGTCTCTATCTACAGAACACCATGTGAGGGTAACTTTAATGTATTTATAAATAAGCTAGAATCGTTTTTAAATTTAATAAAGAAAGAAATTAAAACAAAAAAAATTTATTTAGCAGGCGATTTTAACATAGATATTTTGGATTCATGTAAATATCCTAAGCAAAAAGAAGTGTTTTTAAATTTATTGGAAGTGTATGGCCTGTCTGTAAATTTTAAATCGCCAACAAGAATTACCCCACAATCAAAGACCTGCATAGATAATATCATTACCAATCACTTTAGGACAGGCAATGTAATTCCTAAAATGATTTTAGAGTTAGGGCTTTCTGACCACAGATCACTTTTTTTATCAGTAAGACAAATTGACAGTGATGTAAAATCAAAGATTAGATTTAAGAGTAGAATATTTTCAATGAAAGAAGTTAATTTGTTTAATCAAAGTTTAAATAATGTTAAATGGTATGTGAATCCTAACAAAAATGTGAATAATAATTATGACTTATTTTTAAAAACTTATAAGGATATTTTTGAAAGCTGTTTTCCTTTAAAATTTCATTCAACTAATAATATTAACAATAAAAAGAAGAGCTGGATCACAACAGGCATAAAAATATCTAGTGCTAAAAAAAAGACTCCTCAGTAAAATGGTTAAAAAGTCAGAGGATGTATGCTTTATTTCATATGTTAAAACATATAAGAAAATCTTTAAAGCTGTGTGCAAAAAATCAAAACTGTTGTATAACTGTGATATAATACGTAAGTCAGATAATAAGACTAAAGTAGCCTGGTCAATTGTTAATAAAGAAAGCTCAAAACTGTTGTATAACTGTGATATAATACGTAAATCAGATAATAAGACTAAAGCAGCCTGATCAATTGTTAATAAAGAACTAGGAGTGAAAAAACATAACATAAATTTTCCAGATTTTGTTGTTGATAACAAAAGACTGGTAAGTGGAGAAAAGATTGCAAATTTATTCAACGAAAGATTTTCGAATATTCCTCTTCTGTTAAATATATCTTCCTCTAAGCCTGAAGCAATGATATTAATACAGGAAAATAATCACTGCCATTCAGAAATTTCTTTCAATTTTATTTCATCAACCGAGGTTGCAAGAATAATTAATTCTTTTAAGAACAAGAAATGTGCAGGTTGGGATGAAATTCCTCAAACATTAATGAAATTTACTGCTGCAGCAATACGTAGACCACTAAGTTTAATTATAAATCAATCATTTTATTGTAGAGAATTTCCAAATAAATTGAAATATGCAGAGGTTAAACCATTATATAAAAAGGGGGAAAAAGAAATTTTAAATAATTATCGACCCGTTTCAATATTACCATCTTTTTCCAAAAGTTTTGAAAGAATTGCTTATAATCAGATTGTAAATTTTTTTGATGTAAATAATTTGTTTGTTGAGAACCAATTTGGTTTTTGAGCAGGACACAGCACAATCTCTGCGGTAGCTCATTTTGTTGACCAGGTTGCATCTGCCTTGGATGGATCACAGAGCACTATGGGTGTGCTCTGTGATCTAACCAAGGCATTTGATTGTGTTGAACATGATATACTTTGCGAGAAACTTAAATATTTTAAATTTAGTGACTCAGCAGTGTCTTGGATAAAATCATATTTATCAGGCCGTTACCAACGAACTATAGTTATTAAGAACAATATTAAATATTATTCAGATTGGCAAAACGTAAGATTTGGTATTCCTCAAGGCTCAATATTAGGGCCTTTGCTATTCCTTTTATATATTAATGATTTACCTACAAGTGTATCTTCTAGTCTTATACTTTATGCAGATGATACCTAAGCGATATTAAAAGCAAATTCAACCAAATACATTAAATTAGTTTTTCAGAATTCACTTGAGGAACTTCAAAATTTGTTTTCAGTGAATGGTTTATTGCTTAATCACTCTAAAACAAAAAACAAAAATAGTTACATTCCAAACCCAACAAAATAGAGATTATATTGACAGTAATATTTTATTTCATGTTGACCCAATATCAATTAACTCTTCAGTTAACTTGTTAGGAATAGAAATTGATTCAAACCTTAATTGGAAAACTTTTGTCAGTAAAATATGTTAAAAAATTAAATTCCTTATGTTTTCAAATGATAGTCCTTCGTGAAATTGTTAATTCTAAAACCAGGCTTATGATATATTATGGCCTTTTTTTTACCAGTTATAACTTACGGTATTGAATTTTGGGGTACATCACCTCATGCAAGTAAAATATTTAAAATCCAAAAGAAATATATTAGAATCATGACATTTTCTTCTAGAAGAAAATCATGTAAACCATTTTTCAAACAGTTCGAAGTACTGACCGTTCCATGCCTTTATATATTAAGATGCTTGATTTTAGTGAAAAATAATTTAGAGCAGTTAATGTAAGCACAACATAAACATCACTATGAAACGAGATTTCATCAAAATTTCCAGTATCCAAGACATCGGTTGAAATTAGTTAAAAAAAACCCTCAATATATGGGAAAAAAACTGTATAATAAACTCCCAAATAATTTAAAAGATAAAATTAAGGAAAACAGCTTTAAACATAAATTGAAAAGTTTCCTTACGGAGTTTATCTATTATTCAGTGGAAGGATTTTTGAATGATTAGGCTGTAGCACTAGGAAATAATTCCTTTCTGTTTTATTTAACACATTTGTCATTTTGATATATTCATTTTAGCATAATAATTTAGTTTTAAGGCAAACAATGTCATATGTTCTGTACTAGCTATGCTAGTTGTAAAAGAATGTATTTATTATGACAATAAAGTTATTCTTATTCTTGGTGGATTAGATCTGAAGAAGTTCTCATAGCAGTCAAGCAATTAAAAACTGCAAATAGTTGAGATGTTTATAAGATATTCAACAACACAATAAAAGCTTTTAAGAGTAATTAAACTCTTACTAATCGTATTAATAGGTATAAGCAGGAAGTTACTTTTCCATACGAACTTGAAATATCCAGAATACGCTCAGTTTATGAGAAGGGTCCCAAGGAAGTCCTGAAAGCTATCAATCCATCTCAATTATGTGCACTTTAAAAGCTTTTTGAAATATTAGTCTATGACAAAGTATCCTTTTTGAAATATTAGTCTATGACAAAGTATCCTTTTTGAAATATTAGTCTATGACAAAGTATCCTTTTTCTGGGAAAAATAATATCTTTAATGCATCACAGTATGGTTATTTAAAAGTTAAAAGTATGTTTTTATATTTAATTTTTTATCATATCTATGCAATAATACTCTCCTTATTCTACAACTAGTTTTCTGTTTCTCCTTATATACAACTTGTTTACATTATAAATTACAATACCAGTACTGTATTTCTCTATTTTATGCTTACTTGTGCATAGTATATAGACTTTTTCGACTTAAAATGATAGCTAAAGTGGTCCAACGTTGGGCACAAATAATAATAATAGTATAACTTGTTTAGGACCATCATGTATGACAATGTCCATACTCTTGAAAAGAAGCATAACAAATTAAGTATTACAATTATAATATTTCTATCAAATTAATAAAGTTAATAGTCATGCCACATGAGTAGTTTTTTCCTATGTAAAATGTGTTTTGTTGATTGCAATCAAATAAATATTATATTACATATAGGTGGGGAGAGGGGGAAGAGCCTGATGTTGGGATGCTGGCGTCCCGCAAAAGTAGTTCTTCCACAGATTGTTCCTCCTGCTACTCACTTCACAGCCGCACGTCTACTTCTGGTTCTGATGTAAGTAGGACTATTGTCAACGGCATTGAGCTAACCAATGTACTCTCAAGGTATTTTATTAATTCCATGGATGCAGAATATTTCTGCTACAACACATGTTTTATTTGGTTGCAAAATTTTGCATCACACAATTAAAAAAAAAAAAATACTTTAACCCTTTCAGGAGTGCGTTATATTATCTTAAAGAAATAAAGATGTCACCTGACGTCTTTTCATAAATTTGCTAAATGGGTAAGGTTGTCATGCGATGTCTTGTGTAATGGTCCAATTATTTAATTTATTTAATTATTTGTGTGTATTGTAATATGTAATAATGTAAATAAACACATCACACCAGTACTAACTGTCACAGGCAAACACAACTTTAGATGTGCACACCTTTTGACAGTCTCAGTTTAGTAGTAATCTTCATTTTCCTCTACCTCTAAACTGATTTGGTTCCTATGCGATGTTATCAGCTGACATACAGCTGATATAGGCTTGATCAGCTTTCACGCAGTTGATATAATGTTTGGCGCGCTTTTCACTCATATTCTCTCAGTTGTTTGTCTGCTACACAGCTATGATAAGGACACTTCTTATGAATGCTCACATTGCCGAATCCCACTATTCATATACCCCTGCTTCGAGGAGTTCCACACCAAAAAATTACTAAATCACTGATATTTCAAATAATAAGAAATATAATAAAATAATGTACTGTAATAAACAAGTTTGAAATGTTTTTAAAAATATTTTACTCCCCTACAAACTTTTTTTCATTCCTAATACTCTACTCAGAAACTTTTTAAATTGGGATGTCATATGACGTCTTTACTCCTGAAAGGGTTAATAATGTTTTTATTGTTACCTTTTGTAAGAAACCATTATCCATGAGTATTCTTTGTCATACATTAGAATTAAGTCCTTGACACAAGCTTTATATGTAAATATTAATGGCAGTACGATTTTTTTAAATTAATATTATGGTGTTTCACCACCCAACATTTCCCTGGATCATTATTTTTGAGGTGAATTTCCTCTGCGCATGTATTTTTTCAATACCATTATGTTTTCTAACAACGATAAACAGAAACTTTGATAACCAAGAACCAAAAAATTACTAGCATATATTTCTATGAGAAGTGATAACATTAAAGTTAAGTGATACTAGCTGTACCGGCCTGCTTCGCTAGTCATAATATTGAGTTTTATAATTGAAATGTGCAGCAAACACAGCATCCAACTTATATCCAATTTAGATAGAACAGCTGATGTTATGTATATTTTACTACTGTACTCAATTATTTTTAATTTTAAAAGTTTAGCCTACCACAATTTTATTCTATTTGTTTTTATTTAACAGCTGTTAATAAAATAAATTAATCAATTAATATAGCTCCATAAGAATACCATGGGAATTTTGGAGGCCAGTGGGACGGAGTCCTGAGGTCGAAGAGGAAAATCCTTTCTTAGTGAGCCTCTAGGGGCCAAGATAAACCTATGTACAAAATATCAAGTCAATTGGACGTATAGTTTTGGAGAAACAGTGACGAGTGGTTAATGGCTTTTATATTTAGATATTAAATTAAAAATTTTCCGATTGAAATCAATTTGTTCTCTTAGATAAAATAGTTTCAAACTCTAGACAAATCTGTAAGTTTACTTTTAGAGGTTACAAATTACTGTAGTTTACTCTGAAACAGTGAAATATCGGGTTTCTTGCCATTTTTAGCCATGTCCTGTAAACTGACTATGTTTTGGTCAAATTAAATTTTAAATTTATTGATTAAAATAAATTTGTTCTCTTAGATTAAAATCAGTAAGTTTCAAAGTCTAGAGAAATCTGTACGTCTACTTTTAGAGAGCACAAAGTACTATATTTGACTGAATCAATTAAATATTGTGTTTTTCTCCATGTTTAGCCATTTTCTATGATCTGGCTATGCATGCTTTAAAACTAAATTGTTAATTTTCCTATTGAAAACAGTTTGTTCTCCTAGATAACAAAGTTTCATAGTCTAGAAAAATCTGTGTCTACTTTTAGAGGGCGCAAAGTACAGTAATTGACTATGAATCAGTGAAATATTGTGTTTCTAGCCATGTTTAGCCATATCCTATGACCTGGCTGTACATGTGTTCAGATTAAATTGTATATTTTCCCATTGAATACAGTATGTTCTAGATAACAAAGTTTCACAGTCTAGAAAAGTTTGTAAGTCTACTCGTAGAGGCCGTAAATTAACCAATTTGATTTATACGCACAAATTGAAAATCTAGCTCTACCTAAGGATGAAGAAGGTGAGATAGAGCAAAAGTTATAGGGAAAAAAGTTGTAGATCGTCTCAAATCAGGCACAGAAAATTGTGTTAGTTTTGCTGTAGAACCGCCGCTACAGTCCAATTAGAGAAACACTGTTTTTGGCATTTAAAATTGTTTGCACTAAAAAGGCTGCCATCTTCAATTTACTAAGAATTTTTCAAAATCTCTTCTTATTTCACATCTACAACATAAGTCCTTTGACTCTACAAAATTTTAGCCTCATATACTTAGTACTTTTTTTTTAGGGGTGTGTGAGTAGTGATTTTGAGTTTGAGTCGAGTCATTGGCATTTTTTCAAGTATCGAGTATTTTCGAGCGAGTATTTACAGAATGATTTCCTGTTCACCCAAGACAACTGTAAAAGGCAGACACAATCCTAAGCCTATGTTAAGTTTTGCTTGATTCTTAAATATAAACATCTAAACTGAACACAATAATTTTGATTTGTTTGTAACTGTAACATTTGATAAATAAAACTTTTTACTTCTTGCCTTCCAATATTTTTATGTGATATTGTTTTGTTTAACATTTTTCCTTTTTTCATAGCTAATATGATGTAAGAAACTAAGAAAGTATATTATTAATTGAAACAACGTGGATTATAAAGATTTAATCTGTTCACTCATATCACAGATCAGATTTTCTATGCAAGCCAATTATACTGTTGTTTATCTGGTGGTTCAGTTCAAAGTGTACCGCGAAAACGTAGTGAAGCTTGATGTCAAAAGCTGCATTCAACCAAACTGATGCTAAAATTCAGGCGTCATCATTAAATGCAGTCATTTGCTTTCAGAATTGCCTCCTCTCAACAAAAAATTTATTGTGTACATGCCAAGAAGAGTGGATCTGTATTCTATAGGTATTTAATTCAGTAATAGCAAGGTTACAACTAACCGGACATAAGCTGTGAATTATATAATCAAATTGGAAAATCTGGATGACAAAGACTGTAGTTCAATCGATTGATAATAATAACTAAGCAGGTTTACTAAAAATAAATTTTAAAGTCACTTAGGATGAATTAGTTTTTTAATTATGATCGGTAATGAAATGTGTGCAACTAGAAACTACTTTGATACATGAGGATACACTGAACAACAGATAAATAATTATTTCATAATGAAAAATTCATAAAAACCTGGCGTAATCGAATGAAAACCATAGACATAGTCGGCTAATATAATAGGTTTAGCCGATATTGGCGATGAGATACAGTCTGAAATATCAGCTAAGAGACAACTAGTGACACAGTGAAGATTGTGGGCAGTTAAATTATAAATTTATGAATAAAAAACGAGACGTGTGATATGGCTTCAGTTAGATAAAAATTATTTTACTAGTCTAAATTCGTCATATTTTGTTTAGAAAAGGTCTTCTGACATGTTTCTCCCTCACTTGGGTTGATTATTATACAACAGTTTACATCGACATCGACGTCAATATGAACAGGGAACCTTTCAATGAGTTTACGAATCAAAATTATCGTACTTTACCACCCTTTACACTCCAACTGTGTTATTGTCCAACCTAGTCAGATCCCACATTATTAAATTTTTTAGTTGCACTTTACATAATAAATGTGTTTTCTAGTTTCTGTTTGTTCGGATTTGTCGAAAGTTAAAATTGGTGTTGTTCATATTTGCAGGTTATTATTGCACACATAATTCACAATGCAGAACAATAACATTCTTTATTGGTAAGAAATGTTATCGTACAATTTATTCTATGTATTTATTTTGTTCTAAATACTAGTACTATGCCAGGAAATAATCCGTCCTGAAACTAGGGAGGAAATTAATTTCCCTCCTGATTCCCTGCCGAACCTACAATATTGCTTCCCTCCATACTTAAGCATATTTGATAACATATTTATTATTCAATCAACAAGTCTAAGAACCAAAATTAACACTAACAAATATGAACACAAAAATCCAAAGTAATTAAAAGTGAATAGTGCTCAATCAATATTCATTCAAAATGACCTAAAGAAAATTGTAAAATTTATGCATCAAAATCCACATTGAAAACATTTTTATAATAATTTTTACCTGATCATATTATTTTTACCTGTTTACCAATGTTATCATCAAACATCATTAATTAAAATGACTATTTAAAAAAAACTTAAGAATTATCAAATTGTTGATTAAAGAAGTTTTATTTTTGGTGTACATGTCAATATTATCAAGGTCATATAGTTTTTATGTCCTATAGGAGTTGACACACGGGCAAAGATCTCACCTGTATTCAATGTGGAGTGGGAGTGATTTGCCATTCATCAAACTACCAGAGTCAACTGAGAACCCTGACACATGATTCAACTAATTTGTCGGAGCTGGCTGTCCTTATAGTCTTCTTACTTAGGGGATGAGACACATTTAGTCGCAGTAGTTCATGTATAAGATTACTTTTATTGTTAACTTTAATTATAACATCTCTTTGGTTTGGATACTTATTTAAACGTATAGTAGCTGAACAGATATCAATGTTGGTTAAATTGCATTTTCTCGGTATGCTATTTATGAATAAAACTAGTATATTGGAGAAATAGTACATCAGCAAACTTACCTTAGAAAACAAGTTCACTAACACCAGAGTAGTAGTAACATATACAAAATAATCACAACAATTATATTGTTGGATTTATAAAGTAAGTTTGATGATGTCCTATCTCTCCAATATATACTTATTCCTGGCCTGGTGCCCTTTAACCTAACCTAATATTTATAAAGTCATAATTACTCAGATTAAAGATTATGATTTGTGAAACTATCATAATCTTTGAAAGAATTGGTTTCCTTTAATTTGTTTGTTCACTTTTGTAATTTTTAGTAAAAATTTGACAAATATTTATAAATTACTTCATTTTACAACTAAAACAATGTTTGTACTAATCATATTTTTGGAATCAACTTTCATACCGGCTGTAAACAGGAAAAATTATGGATTATATGGTCAATAAACAATTTTAAAAAAATATATGATCTCTGCAAGCAAAAGCTTTACTAAATCAATGCACTGTATAAAAGGAATACAGTTTTAAAATTTAATTGTTTCACCATAACATTGATGTATGTAAGTAATTTTGTCTGTCAGAGTACAAATATATAACAAAAAGCATTTTATAACAGTAAAATAAGAATATAATTAGCATATATATTTTAATAAATATCCAAACTAAAGTTTTCATGTTTATTATCAGCGTATGTGTAGCATATAATATACTTTATTTTAAGACAGCCTTCAAATTGCTTTTTAACATCATACATCTTAAGGTAATTTTGGCCTGAACTTCCAACAGAATGTTGTTGGACACAATGATAAAGATTGGCAAACGCTTTAATTCCTTAAGCACTACCAATCCTTTTCCAAATTTAATTAACATACTTGAGGTTTTGAAATATAAGTAAGCCTGCTGTAGACACTTCTGGAAATGTGTGTAATATAATTAAAATGTATTTAGGCTGTATAACAGATCAGAAATATAATAAGCATGATAACTAAACAAATTTTGAAAAATTGTAAAAATAGTCTACAGTCTCATCCTCTTAATTAAAATCCTTTACAATACTGTAGAGCCTAACTTATCTGCCATAAACGAGCCTTGATGATGTCGGATAAGCAAAAATTTTGGATAGTTAAAAATGATATTGAAAAAATGGCATTAAGTTGACCTTCCATAGACACAAAATATTTTACGTTTTAAAGCCATTTCACCAGGCCTAAGTTAATTAAAACTGCAGTGATATACAAGTAAATAAACACAACTTAAACTACAGTACTGTACAGTCACAAATAACAATTTCGTTTATGAATCTAACTTCGTAAATAGTCATGTAATAAATAAGCCTTGTATAGTAATGTAACACTTAAAATTTAAGTTAAGAATTGACACGTGTAATCGGACAGGATAACAAGAGTGCATTAGTTACGTGATCGCTATTCACATGTAGGCAATGTCTGAATAAAAATGTCGTATCCTCACCCTCAACAGATGACTAAAGTGATTTAGTCTGCTCATATGGTACAGTCCCCATGCAACATAAAGTCAAGTAGAGTAAGCAACAAAACTGCATGCTGTTTGGGAAAACTCCTTGCCAGATACATACAGCTTTCGTAATTTTATAATTAGTTACATGATTCATTAACTGAGCATGTAACTTGTGACTTTGTCAATGCTTGTTTCAAGTTTAATGACAATAACGAGTTTTGATTTGATTATGGAACAATAATCCCTCATATTATTTTCAGCCATTTTTATTACGTACTCTATCAGATTCGGATATGAGGCTCTACTGTATCAATAAAAAGGGAATTTTAAGGGTAAGTTTTTGTATTAAAATATGATGTTTTATTGATAACACAAAAAGCTTTGGTGCTCAATGTAAGTTTATATTAAAACATAAATTCAAACCAATTATATGCTGTGCTTTAAGATAGTAAATGCTTAACTCTGTGATTTATTTTCCTAACTATTTGCTCGAGTAATCTGATGATTTTGCCCAAGTATGTATGCCGTATCCTACCTTTAGTGGAGGTTTATGGCATTGAATTACATTATATTGTGAATTTAAAACAAAAAAAATACAAGAAATGTAAAATCAAACAATACTTTAAACTTTTTATTCGCAAGAACTCTGCTTCATGAAAAGCAAAATAAATATTCTTTATTATTTGAATGTTGAGTAATCTTGCTTAGATATTTAATAATATGGAAAATGAAACAAAAAAAAATAATTGTGTACTATTCTTATAAAAATCCCCAACCCCACAGATCAACAACAACCTGTTATGACGTTACACACCAGTAATCGGACAAATATTAGACCCACCATTCCATACAGAACTTCAGCATACTTAATATTAGAACAGCACAATTAGCTTGTATTCTTGAGAAATCAAAGACAATCATTTTGTGGCTTATTATTGGTAATAGTTAGATTGTAGACATTTTTTCTTCGGCAATTTACCATAATTAAATATAATTATAACAATAGAGTTTGTACTGGCCAGTAGGTAATATTGTTATCTTTGACGTTGATTTACTGTTATACTCATCGCAGCATATTTTTGGTATGAATGTTACCACATTACTACAAAAAGGGCTGGTCCCGATTAAAGATTAGGTTATTACAAAAATATTAGTATCTATCTGTCTAATATTAAGTATACTAATCAGTGATTGTGATTGGTTATTTAATTATAAGAGTAATTTGATTACTTGATATTTAATTTTGGCTTATTTGTTGTTAATAGAAACATTTAATGTGGTACATTAAAATATATACTTATAGTGTAGAGAATATAAATATTTGTGAGACTCAAGTTTAAGATTATAAAAAGTAAATTGCTTGAGAGTGTCATTTTATTAATTTTTTTACTGGGAATAGATAAATAAAGGAGATTTGTTTGGCGAATCTAAAGGGTGGTAGACTCTTCTAGTCTAAATTTATTTTTAAAAACTAAAACAATATTTCTGGCAGTTGTCATGTGTAAATTATATCATACATACATCATTGACAAGATCTAATTTATATGTTGGAGCTATTTTACTATATTGAATTGCCAGTTATGTCAGGAACAGAAATTCTTAAAAGTTCCAAAAATATAGACACTTAATAAAGCAAAATTACACCATAACGATGGTCTATATTTTCATAGTCCTATTTTCTGAGAAATGAGCTTCAAGGATGCTTTTTTCGGATGTAAATACCAAAAAATTGACAGCTGTTTTTATGTGTAATAATCTTGTTGATAATCATTGAATGAATCGATGTCTCATATTCTCAGATATGAGAAGTCGACACAACTTTGTGGGTATTTTAAAATAAATATGAATGATAATATGTTGAGTGTGGATGATCTGTGTAGTCTGGTACCTAACTGAGTTTGACTTATGCTCAGAAACTTATGCCATTGATTAATATCCCAATAGCCAGAGCAACTTAGTGATCTACAGCTTTACGTGAAATCGAAACCACGTATTATTGGTCTGATTTTTAGCTCATTGATAAGCCTGACACTCAGTTCTCCCCCTTACACAACAGCCGAACACTGACTACCACCAAACATACTGGGGTGTTGAGAAGTCTAGGGTGATAAGTGTCTACGCCGATATCAACCATCACATGGTCGTTGGAGCTCCAAAAGTGAAAATGGCGATAGAAAATATGTAACAAATCAGTATATATGGTTCTAAAAAATAAAACAGCGTAACTAAAAATGAAATTTTAGCTGAGATCACAGAGTTTTT
Organism: Stictocephala bisonia; assembly: GCA_035578905.1. Classification (NCBI taxonomy): domain Eukaryota; kingdom Metazoa; phylum Arthropoda; class Insecta; order Hemiptera; family Membracidae; genus Stictocephala; species Stictocephala bisonia. The sequence goes on along the minus strand of JAQJVL010000673.1, from coordinate 83,828 downwards.
TTTGTATATTAAGTCAAGATACCTCAAATACTGGCTGATAAATGTGAAAACGTTGCAGTTTTTTTGTTGTTTTACTTTACTTGTGTGTTACATGGCATTGGTATTAAGAGGACCGAGCATAGAACCTATCGCCTATAATCTCCATAACACTTTTTTCTCAAGCAACAAACAATAACCAAAGTTTCAATTTAAAAGCTCACAATTCAAGCTTTTAAATTGAAACAAATAGTTTTATCGAAACATTTGAATGGTGACAGATTTATTTTCTTCAGTAATCGTAATTACCTTTTCTTGCTAATCTTCATCTTATTGTTTGAATTAAAAAAAAATCTGATTACAGGTATATTGTAAAAGCAAGCATATGTGTCATTTTCATAATTGTCTTCTAATGATGACATTTGAGCAAGTAGTGATTTGTTAGGTCTTTCCTAGGACTTCTTTATTCTTGATAGTGAAGATACTATCAATTTTGTTAATTTGATACAATATAGGAGATTGTTCCTTTCCTAAATCAAAATGTCATCTACAACATCTTCACTTGTGAAAATCTGCCCATCTGAAACGAAATTCACTGTTGTAAATGATTTTCCATGCTAATTGAGCACTTGTAAGTGATGAATAGAGTGGAATTATCGCAGTAAATTAGTTTCCGTATTTTATCTTCAATTTTCTTTTATCACCTTGTCAAGTATGCTCTTGAGAAGACAGAAAAGTTATGAGTACATCAACATCGACCCTCTTTTATGAATATCACAATTCACAAAACTATTGTTTTATAATTTCAACGCATCTTATTCTCGATAATTGTCATAGCTTTACTTTAAATGTCATCAGTAGAAGATAGTTATTAAAAGGAAACATGTGCTTGCTTTCAAAATGGCATCTTATAATCAGATTTTTTAAAATCAAACAATAAGACGAAGATTTGGAAGAAAAGTTAATTGCGATCACTGAAGAAAATAAATCTGTTACCATTCAACTGTATAAAAGAAACCTATATGTTTTGAAGTGAAAGCTTGAGTTGTGTTTTAATTAAAATTTAAACTTTGGTTATTGTCAGCTACTTGGAAACAAAGTTTTATGGAGATAGGTTCTATGTTCATTCCTCCTAATACCAACGCCATGTAACACACAAACGTAGAGTAAAATAACGAAAAAACTTCAACTTTTCCACATTTAAAACTATAAAGTGATAAAAAAGTTTCAGGGTAATTGAGAGGTTTATTAAATCTTGTGTGTCTTTTTTAATTTAGAAACGTTTAAAGGTTGTATAATACTATGCATACAGATTTTTTACACTAAATATTTTGTAAGAGAGTGTAATTATTAAAAATGTTAAAATTGACATGTTATTGTTGTTGGTCCAATGATTCCATAAAACAAAACTGGGCTTGGCTTTGTAGGAGAGGGCTCCTAAAACTAAAAGCCATACAATCTTAACTTTTATTTTGGTAAATATGAATCAAAAGTATTACCTTAGTTATATTTATTCTTTGCAATACTTTTCTAATTCAAAGTAAGCAAATCTGTATAGTAAATTAATCAATAATTGATTTGTCAGTACAATATGCAATAATAGTGTATACAATAAAGCATTACATGTTCCTCTTGTAAAATATGAACAATTTGTTTTAATGAAAAGAATGTTTATTATTTGTACATTGAAGTTTACTGATGATGCATAACTCATCCTGAGCACAATTCGCAACTCATGCATCTAGTTATGTTACAACTAGTACATGTTTAATGCAAGACAGCACGATTAAAACTAGTTAATTCAAATCTTTAGAGCCAATCGTAACAATGTACGAGCTTAATAAATAAAGAAATAACTGTATTAACCTGTAAACTGTGAAAATTGATTAGTATGTTTTATTGGAAAAAAGTGCAACTGTGTCAAGTTGTGTTCTATTACATTATGCAAATAATTTGTTGTGAATTGTAATTGAATGTCAGTTAAAGTAAGTTTTTATTAATCTTTACATTGGTGGTCCATTTAATGGATGTGTGCAAGAATTATGCAATGGCATATATTATTCTTCTAACTATTTGAATTCTTTTATTATTCAACTTCTTTTATCATTAGCAATATATGTTTTATTACAAATATGAAAGGTATTTATTTTTTGTTTGGATTACTAATGAACCACAACCTTAATTCATAAAGATAAGGTTATATTCAAAGTGTAAACTATACATTAAGTACGTGTTGCTTTATTTAGTTTTCCATATTTTGGAGTTGTATGGTGGCTGAACAATTTCGTGTATAGCAAATTTCTTATTATTAGTTTAATAAATCATGTGTTCTCGTTAGATATTAATTTACCAATTATAGCGGTTATTACATGTAACTCTAAACTAGTATTGTCTGAGGCATTTTAGAACTATTTAATAAAAGTAAAACTAATTAGTCTGAGCAATTTTAAAATTATTTACATTGTAAAATAACAAGTTTAAATTTGTTTAACAAATGGTTTCTACCAGCGCCATGGTAAACTAATTTTTGCATGTGATTTTTTTCTGTCTTCAATACTTACTTGATCAAGTCTTGATAAAACTTAACATTGTTCACATTTTATCAGATGAAAACTATGCATGTTGGTTCATTCATATTTAGTACCGAATTATTAAGCCATACATAAATGAACTGTAAGAAAAATAGATTGTGCATACTATAAAAATCATGATTAACTCGTGTAATGGCATTCAAGACTGGATAATATTGTACACATTCCACATAATTTGTATCTTTGAATCCCTGATTAAGGGGAGATTTAATTAATCACTATAATTGGATCCAGGAAATATATTTAGGAAGTTGTAAATAACAGTTCATTCTGAATAATATTTTAACTGTCCTTGATTTTGAGGTTTAGAAAAATTATAAAACAACAATGTTATTAACTATTTTTAGTTTGATATGAATAACATTTTTTGTGGTTTGAATATATATTGGTACAACATAAAACTTTAAAACAACGCTATACCATTTAAGCAATCATATAGAGGAACAATTCTAAATATATTGTTCCACATTATTAAAAATATTGTTGATTATTTATTTCTTAGTATAATCATTGACTATACGTAAAAGAAGGCTGTTGGCTTGTATGGGTCCCACGAAGCCTATTTTTCTTGTTCAGTGAAATTAGTTCATGTTCAGTTTCTACACTTAGCACCAGTTTTCTCTCTGTCTCTTATCCCTCTTCAGCACTCACTCACTGAAATGACTAATAGTTGAGCTAATAGTATGCCAAATCAATGAATACACATCCATAAGAAGAAGAATACACATCCATGAATACACTTCCATATACTGGGGATGACAGATAGGGAAGATTTCAAATTACTATGAGAAAGAAAGGAAACGGCAGACAAGGGAATTGGGCTTGGAGAGGGGTTCGTTGCAGAAATTCTCAACCAGCCGCACTAAGCTCGTTTCGTCTGCCACAGAAAGTATGACTATTTCCCTATCTCTTTTCGCTTCTTATAGGTCTGTATTCGTGGCCAAACAGTTGTCCAAATACTTATTTGACACTAATCACCGTTAGATAGCAGCATTGGTGCACGTCTCCAGCAAGTGCATTGCCTTGAACAGTCTGTTACTATACTTAATGATTTAAGCTTATCTTTAATTGTCATTTTCAGTAATTGTAATCATTGTTTTTCGATTCTGCAAACCATTAATGATCAGGAGAATAAACTATGACATAATCAAATAAAAGATGATTGTCTATTCTTTTTTGTTAATGAATTACTTGGCCAAAGAAGTATAATTCCAATACAATTGTATCTCTGCTTTTCAACTAATGTTCTATTGATTGCTGGTAGAACAAGACCAAACTCAACGAGTGTCCATTGATTTCTGGTTGAACAGTTGAAAATGTAAACAAAGCTAGTTTACGGATACATCATTTGTACATTTATAAATATAATTTATATAATTAGGATAAATTGAAAATTGCTGTTTATCAGCAACACAGTAAATATAGCCATTTAAAGTATGTCAGTGTTAATGACCTTAAGGCTTTTGAGAACGTAATGTTTATTTTAACAAATTCATGCAAAATTGTGTGCTCTCCTCATATTGCATCAGTTTAAATTAAATTTCGTTAGTAAGTAAAGATGTATCGTTGATTACAATTACAGTAGAACCTCGATTAACCGGGGTAATGGTGGGGAGAAGGGCCACGGATACATGAAATCACGGTTAAGCCGCTGATAACAGAAAAAAAACTGAAATGCATAATTTAGTGCAAGAAATCATGTTTTAATAGGTAGACTAGGCCTAATTAAAGTGTAGAGTACATTTTACCTGCTTGTAAAAGAGTATCCATGAATGTCTTTTCGATATAAAACTAAAATATTGGTCAAAAGAAAATTATTTACAAAATATTTACTACGCTGTTTATAGTAGTTACTGCATTGTTATTACTGATTAGCAGACGGCTTGAAGAAGTCGGTCATCGTTGTTTGCCGTTTTGCACCTCTTTCTTTCCTTGCAATCGATGACCGTAGCTTCCGTAACAATAGCTTGTCACTTAAGAGAGAATCGTCTTGACCCTCCAAGTACTCTAATAGGCATTCCAAGTGATTGAGTGCAGCGCCGTGGCTGTGAGCGATACGGGTCTCGGTGTCAGCTGGCATTTCCCCTTCCCCTTCCTCACCCTCCTCCTCGTCTCCTTCTTCCTCGCTCTCCACTTCTCGCATAGCGCGCCTCACAATCTCTTCGTCATTAAACATCTCAAACGATGGCAAGTCTTTGTCACATTGGAACCACTCATCGATGTTTTTCAGTGTCCACGCTTTCGCCATCTGGCACTGCCTTCGCCATATTTGCTAATTGATTTGAAGTTATTTCTTCTTCAGCAAACCCCGTAAAATTCTCACTATCATCAATGTCGGGAAATATTTTCTTCCACGATCTAATCAATGTGTTTTTTTTTACTTTTTCCCAAACAGATGCACATTCATAAATAGCGTCTAGTATGGTGAATTTTTAAAAAAATGATTTCAGATCGTTCTCTTCCTCAATCAGTTTTCTCAAAACTGAAGTTCTGTAAACTTTTTTTATTCCAGCGATGACACCTTGGTCCATAGGCTGGATCAGTGCTGTCACGTTGGGAGGGAGATATTTCACAACGATTTTTCCGTCATCTGATTTTAAGATTGTTTCACTAGGGTGTGAGGGGGCATTGTCCAAGATTAAAAGCGCCTTTTGAGGAAGGTTTTGTGACCTTAAGTAGTCACGGATTTGGGGAACAAAATGTTTAGAGAACCATTCCTGAAAAATAACTTGGTTCATCCAGCCCTTTTTCTGGTTGAAGTAGTGGACTGGCAAATTTTTTGCCTCTGTTCCCTTAAACGATCTAGGTTTTTTGGCTTTACCAATGACTACGAGCTTAAATTTTTTTGTTCCTGAAGCATTGGAGCAGCTCATTATGGTTAATCTGTCCTTACTGGCTTTATGGCCAGGCGCATTTTTTCTTTTACGAACGCTAATGTTTTCGATGGCAAACATTTCCAATAGAGGCCAGATTCGTCTGTATTAAAAATCTGTTCAGGCAAAAGGTTTTCTGCAGACACAAGCTCATTGATCTCGACGACAAACTTCTCGGCCGCGTCCTTATCACCACTTAATGCTTCCCCTTGAATGTGTAGTTCCCGAATTCCGTGCCTTTGTTTAAATCGATAGAGCCACCCAGAAGACGCGTCAAACTTTCCTTCAAGACCTAAAGATTCGTAAAAAACCTTGGCCTTTTCGGCACAAATTACACCATTGACGGGATTACCTAAAGCACGTTCTTGCGCAAACCACTCCAACATAGCTTTATCTAAAGTTTCGAATGTGGCTTTTTTCATTGTTTTTCTTTTCATTAATCCTGAAGATGACTCTGCAGCACTTGCAAACTTTAACAAATCCATCTTTTTCTTTTTTAAATCCCTAACAGTCTGTTCCCCAATATTGTACTCATCGGCCAAACTTTTTGCACCCCTCCCCTTTTCCAAATGTTCAATAATTTGAAGTTTTTGTTGAATTGATAAAACTACACGTTTCCTCTTGTTACCAGACATTCTTACGCACTTTACAAAATTACACCCAAAGTAAAAAAATACGATCGTAAATAAAAAGGATCAAACTAAACTAATCAAATTCGCACGCGACAGCTCATTAGCATAACAATCTAAACACATCCGTACACTGACTGATTTATTGGACGGGTGTGAAGGGAGAGACGGATAGCAGCACAAAATGGATGGCGCGAAAACAGGTTGTTGTCATTCGTTCCCTCACCCACTGCAGGCTGCGCAGAGACAACAGCGCATCTTGTTGTCATAGCAACTGTTCGGTATTGCTTTGCTTGGCTATTCGTACCGTAGTAGAAGTACCGTACTGTACATAACATTATTGTAACAAAAACTTAAATCCAACTGGAAAAATCTTTTCTTCGTAAAAAAATCGACCGGATCGAACCACGGTTAGTCAGCTCCCCGGTTAATGAGCCCCCGGTTAATCGAGGTTCTACTGTAATTATAATTAGGCTTTATATATGTTCAATTGCAGTACACTTGACAACCTTTATTTCTTTTATAATAACATATCGCTTCAATGACAAGAAATATTGTACTGTTGCAGGTGATCTTCAGAAATCCCTTCCTTATTTTGATGTACTACGAAGTGAACATATTTTTTAATTCTATACTTACACAATATTTATGTATTAAATCTCAAAAATAATAAATAGCTAAACCAAATTTTTATATGTGTGAATAGGTAAAAGCGTATTGTTGAATTTCAATATTCAAAAAATAGCATTCTTGGCCTCAGATGCTATTTGTTTTACATTCTTGGCCTCAGATGCTATTTGTTTTACATTCTTGGCCTCAGATGCTATTTGTTTTACATTCTTGGTCTCAGATGCTATTTGTTTTACATTCTTGGCCTCAGATGCTATTTGTTTTACATACTTTAGGTAAATATCTTTTCTGTTTATAAGGTATAAGATATTCCGACTATAGGGCTACTTTGTTTTATTTATAAGGAAGATGGTTTTAATGTCATAAATGCAATGTATGCTCGGTTTTGCTTTTCATTTCCATATTGTTGCGAAGAATTAACAATACATTCTACAGTATGTCATGTTCTAATTTTAAGCTTCATATTTTCTTTCTATACAAACGCAGTCATATAAATAAAAAAATCTAATTTTTTGCCAAACCATTTACAACATAGAAAAAGATGGAACATTCAAGACAATGAAGATGAAAGATTGGCATTGGTACTGCTGTAAGTGACTTGTATTTATGTCCATCTGATATTATTCAAAAAGATTCACCACACGTTATAATGTCAACTCTATTAGGTTACCAAATATTATTAAATTTGTCTTTTCTTTTCTGAAAGTTCTAATGTAACATTTGTTACAGGATAACCAAGAAACACTAAGTTGAGAGAATATTAAATTGCTCATTTTTATATTTAAAGTGAAATAAAAAATGAATGGTAAAAATTCGCCTATTTGTCAATGAAAATTATGACCACTGTATGCTTAAATGAAGAGAAACATTTCAGTCACAAGTACGACATGTACATCTAACAGTATACTAAAGTACAGTATTTACATTTCCAGCTGGTGCTAATGTGTATACTGTCCAACAATTGTTGTGTTTGAAAAACTATAAACTGTATTGGTTAATTCATTAATACATTTGTAAAAAAATATTGAAGTACTATGAAAATATTAATATGGTATTTCATTTGCTGTACCCATTGCAACTTAGCTGTACAATTAGATGTAGTAAAATCTATAGACTGCAAATAAAATGAGTTGATTGAGCTGGCTGTAGTGCAGTGGTTTCCTGATCATTTCAGCCTGTACGTTTGTGCATGATTAAGTACTTCAATTTGTAAATTCTTTGTCTACCTGTGATAAATTTGTTAATGTTGATTGCTCACTCTTTCAATGTAGAAAAGTCACATTATGTATTCAGTTGTCAGTAATATTAAAATGATAGTAGTATCAGATTTGAATGGTGTGTTATTTATTCCAAAAATCCTATTCAAAGTGTAAGTTCATGTTGGGGTTAAAATGTTAATTTTGAACACTAATGTTATTATTAAAAAAAAAATAGAAAAAAATTTAACTTGTATAAGAGTGTACATTCTAATTGTTGCAATTTCTATTGAATAAATAGTTCTGTGCTTAGTTTCTGCATAAACAGCTGATCTTTGGACAATGCTTACAAATTCAAGTTTAACTCTTCCCACACTTCTTGCACTCTTCCATTATTCATAATCTTTTGAAAAAAAATAGTTACTGACATAAAGGAACTTGATATAATGGATTTTGTGTTGCAGAAACTAATGCCTTGCAGAAAAATCGTTTGCTTTTTGTATTGCTGTCTATGAATATTGATATTATATGAGATTGTATTGCAACTAACGGTGACAAACTGTGGTGGACAAAGTGTAAAGATACCTACCTTGTCAGAAAGAATTTATTTATCAATTTATAAATAACTCATGTTTTATGGATATTATGCTTTTCAGTTTTAAGGCATAATAATCTGGAATGGCACGATTATGCGTATATGCTCTTAAACTAATAAATATCGACACTCCAAATGAAAACACTAATCTAGTGAGTATGCTGTTAATACTATAAGTAAAGAGATGAACTTCTCTGTAAATAAAACCTAAGATATTGATTAAAGCTATAAAAATAGAAGAATACACTAATAATGACCCCCATCAAATCAATACAACTAAAATTTAATAGTAGAAAGGAGTCTATACCATACGTACTGCACATAAAACTCGAACAAAAATCAAAGCTATTGGGAATGATGGAAAACTGACCTATCATGGACAAGCCATGTTAACAAAGCATGCAGTAAAATGGAAACAGGAATCTACCTTGTTAGACAGGTCAAATATTAAAGGGCATAACAACTGCAAGACCAGCCTATTGTGCATTGGTTGAGTCCCACATCTCATATAAACTTGTCTTTTAAGGATGCACTTCTTTAAAATTATACTAATTAGTCTGTAGCATTCTTGGTAATAACTTCTGTAGCCCAAATCAATAAGATAAAAATTCTCAATGTGATCTAAATCAGTCATAACAAATTTTGAAAGGGTCAGTGATAACCACTTGCTGTTCATTTGTCATTGGGATTTACATTAATGATACTTTCTAAAGAATAGTTGGCGTTAGTTTACAACATGCTCATCTACACTAATCACATAAATTTAAAAACCATATTTTCCCATACATCTTGGTAATCTGCGTGAGTAAAATATGTTCATTGCATATTTTTTAAGGCTCAGTATATTGTTTTATGAAATCACTATTTTAAAAATCTCGTACTTACAGGGAAGTCAAAATGGTAAACAAATAAAAAATGTACTATAATTTATTTTTGTTAATAATATATTACAAAAATACATATAATTCAGTTAAAAATATCATAAAATGCTTTGATAAAATGCAAATTTCTAAAAGTAGCCTTCGAAATCACATTAACCAGTTTGTTCCATCAATGAATATTCTTTATAAAATTAATATAACTACTATAATGAAAAACCGTACAAAACAATGTTTTTATTTATAACTAATGATATGTTACAAGCAGGAGTAAATATTTTACTAACTTCCTTTGACAGTTCTAAAATATTACTACTACTACTACAGTAAGGCTATATTTTTCAAATTTAATTCCTAACTTATTGACTTTTCTTCACTGTTCCTTGATAATTCATTTCAACATACTGTCAGTTTTTTAGAGAACTTGCATATTCATGTCCGTCAGAGTCAAACTTTTATGCAATTTTGTGAGTTTCGTGAGTAATGATTTAAGGTTAGGTAACACGGAAATAACTTAGGCCAGGTTTTTTTATACGATGGGACAATCAGCAAACTTACCCGAGATGTTGAGTCCACTAATAAGTATGTTCGAATGTGCACTGTATTTTGTCATCCAATGTAAGTTTGCAGATGCTCCATCTCTTCTGTTACAACGGGTAATAATTTAGTGATATGGGATCTGTTCAAAACTAAAGAGATTATTTATATAATTTTAACCAAGTGAAGAAATGACCCAAATGAATGCTATTTTATGCTAAATTCTTATAGTTCAGTGTCTTGTAAGTCACCAAGTGTGAGAAGCTGACCACTCTGAGCCAGGTGACATAAAAGTTACTTGAAATATAGATCAATATTTAGGTTTAACTATAAGTGACTTTGGAAAGAAAATATTTAAATCAATCTATTTGTTTCTAAATATATTATTGCTATCTTGGTACCCATAGGAAACGTCCAAGCACTTAGTAATATTCTTAATCCAAATTTTAGTTTTCAAAGAATGATTGCAGTCTCTCCAAGTGCACAGACCATAGTACCCAGTAGTATATGAATAATATTCTACTAGAATCAGTAATCACAGTATTTTTTTTTTATTGTCGATAAAAAAATCATTCTATGTTTTAAGTACAAATCTATCCATAGAATAGACTATGGATATAGACTAAATTCTATTCCAGAAGATATAGACGTAGTTTTACCAAATTTCATCATTTGAGAGGAGCCTAGAAAGTGTATAAATATCGCATTAAATATTGCAAGCTTTTAAAAAAGCCATACATAAATATAACATCAAATAGTACAAACATAGCTGGAATGGCTGTGCATGCTCCAGCTGGCCGGTTTCGTTATTATTTTCTGTTTGACCAGTCGTAAAATGTTGGAGTAATTTGGCTTTCGGTTAACTGACGTTTTGGATGACCGACTTTTGAATAAGTATATTAGAGAGATAGGACATCAGCAAACTTACCTGAAAAGACAAGTTCACTAACATCAGAGTAGTAGTCAAAAACACAAAATCTCACAAATTTTCAACACCACAGGCATTTTCTTCAGGTGAGTAGAGGGAGAGTAGTAGAGTTAGCTCTCCCTCTACTCACCTGAAGAAAATGCCTGTGGTGTTGAAAATTTGTGAGATTTTGTGTTTTTGACTACTACTCTGATGTTAGTGAACTTGTCTTTTCAGGTAAGTTTGCTGATGTCCTATCTCTCTAATATACTAATTCCTGGCCTAGTGCCCTTTAACCCGACTTTTGAATAAGCGACTGTACTGTATATAGTAAATACCAAATAATATTTAACTATAAATAATAACAATAATAAAATTGGAATTTGTTCTTTGATGTTAAATAAACACTTAATAACACGTTATGAGTACAGTATGTTTGTGTAATTGTACAATAATGTAAATATTTCACATTTGCACTTACCCAAATAGATAAATACTACTTATCTAAAATATGTACCATAGACCCTAATGCTAAGGTCCAAATGTGATCACCATCACTTTTAATATACTGCAGAGAATGCAAGACAGTAACCTGTTTCATTAAATATTGGTAATTTAACAACACTGTTTTAAAAGAATATAAAAATGAATATTTACAATTTCATTGTAAAAGAAAATTAATTCCTGAATTTAATTCTTATCGAAAATCCACTATTACAGACAAAATATATGATGGGAGAGGTACTACAAACAACATAACCAACAATGAAAAAAAACTTTGTTGCATCATGTTTGATCTTGATTTTACAAGATTTACAAGGCATATCACACAGTAATTCATATATTTCGTTGTAACACTGAAGAATAAGTGACAATTTCTTTTACTTAAACCAGATAGATGTTAAACTAGAAATCTTAGGTGATTACAACTGGCCTCTCATATCAAAATCTGTTCCTTGTTATTTAGCTTCACTATTAATCTTAAAATATCAATCCATTAACACTTGTGACTTCATATTTTAACAACATATAAATATACACACATTATAGAATTTATAATACATACATTAAATGTATAGCGAATGACAAGCTTGTTAAAGACACTTTAGTAGCAGTTCAGTATTGTTTACTAACTACAACTTTTTTTTATTAAATACAAATTAATCTAAGAGTATTAAAGTAACTAAAACTAACCTAAAATAATTTTGAGAAAATGTCATTACACTGAAACATATTGAGATTTAGTGTGCTGGCTTATCTTTCAACTCAGCTGAAGAAACCATAGCTGACTCATCTTGCCAAGTGGGAATAAGTCTTCACTACCGTAGAGTTGATGACACACGTCACTCTCCCTTGCATAGTTACATTGGGTCTTGCTTAAACTCTTAACGTAACTTACAAAGAAATTAAATGATTAAGTTTGATGATTTCAATATTAGAATATTTTAATAATGTTTAAAAAAAGAGAGCTGTCTTTTTGTCAGAAAATACTAATTTGAGCTTCTTTTTGTCAAAAAATACTAATTCAGATGAACTGTCAGTGTTTAGTGGGTCATCAAGGATCTGTCTTGGGTCCCTCTCTGTTCATCATTATTATTAGTGATCTTAGTGTGAATGTGCCTGCTGGTACAATACAATTGCTCTATTTAAAAACCAACAGAGAATAATTTTAGCTTAAGAGTGCAGCTCCACTCCCTTGGGATTAGGAATAAAGTTGGCTTCTAAAAACTTATTTTTTTATACTTTCAGTTGTCAAATTCTTTTTCCTTAAAATAATTGCAAAGTTATCCGAGGTACTTACTTTAAATCATGCAACTAAATGAATATCAATGCAACTGTGGTTATAAATTAAAATATATATACACAGTATATGTAATCCATAATTAAAAATGGTTACAGTTAAAGCTTATCTTGTGGCAAGAAAATAATTTTTTTAAAGTATACAAATATTCATTCAGGAAGTAAATTGCTCTGTCGTCTGGCGGTAGAATCTATTGGGGGAAACAAGCAATTTGAAACTGAGTTCAGTATCCATCTTCAGTGACACACTGAGAAGCTAATTTTCCACACCATGCACTCCAAATTAGATATAAAAACGGCTGCTGTAATTAATTTTCTGGCTTATTTTGCAAGCTGTGATGTAATTTGATTTTATGGCAAAAATGTCTAAAACTGCTTCTTTACCCCCATACATTCAACCTCAAGTTGGCAAATAACTTACTCTCTAAACAATTCTTGAACATTGTTTTTAAAATTATTTACCTTAGGTTAAGAAAAAAAGGGTGTGTGATCCCAAAATTTTAAATGTATAGTAAAAATCTTTTTTATACCTGCTAGTTCTTTAAGTTATAAAAACTTGGAAGGTACAATTTCCTTAAACAAAAATCCTTACTAACTAATCAGATTTTAAAATAACTCTTTTCTAAAATTGTTGGTCATAAATGCAACATTATTAAAAATCAAGTCACTTCTTGGAAGAAGACTTGACTAAAAGTCTGTGACTAACAGTGGGATTGTGATGTATATAAACTATAACAAAATAAGCGCATAGCACAGCAGACAATGGCACACGTATAAACTACTTATCTTACAAAGGCACTTAAGTAACATTTATCTATAATGACTGAAGGATAGTTTAGGCCTGAAGACCCTCTTCCTCTTCACCATAGTCAGCTTCTTCCTCCGGAATCAACTTGGCCTGAGGACATCGAAGACATCTGAAACAAAGTATTTTGTTGATCACAAGTTATATAAAATAAAAATTACCAGTTCGATTATTCCAGAAACCAGCAATCACAAAACCAAAGCTAAAAGGAAGCTGTACTTTTTGTTTCATTATATATTTGCTACTACTAATTACTCTTTGCTGAAATTAATTCACAGGATTTCATGTTCCGAACATTTTTGTTGATAAAAGTTATATATTGAGAAGATTCATATACTTTATGAATAAAAAAGCTGAGTGTTGAAAATTTACTTCATCTAAAACTATCTAAATTAAATTCTTACTAACTAGACAATATCTTTCTATCCTCCATCCAGATAATTAAAGTTTTGTTCACAACAAACATAAGCTCCACAAATCACACTGATTGTGTATTCAGAACTAGATATAATTGTATTTACTGGAATTAATAACAGTTTATTTACTGGTACATTCACACTTCACCGTATCTATTTTGTGATGGACTTTCAACCAACATGTTAATATGTAATGATAATACAATGTTTATGTATTGTATTATTAAAAATAGTACTTTGAAATGCAATGACTAGGTCTATTATTGGTTCAAAATTAATTATTCTATTAATTTTTTTTCCATTTATTAATTTAGAACCTAAAAATTGAACAATTTTTTAGTTCAAACAAAAAAAGTGATAAAAATACAACTTTCTGTTGATTTTCAATGTTAAATTTGGGCTAATCATTATTTTAAAGTAGTTTAAAAGTAAATAAATAAGTAATATGTAAGTATATTATATACCCATTTACGTCCCTGTAACTACGTTCTCAAACTTAAGGATTTAGTTCCTTCGGTCAAAATTAAAAAAAGTATCTATAGATGTAGCTTATAAAATGTTTTGTTGTCTATTTGTGTATTTTAGAGAAAATGTCCTAATTTAAAAACCGCTGAGGTTTCAAACTTAGTATTAAGGTTAAATAATCTAATAAATTTGTAGCAAGTAAAAATAATTTAAAAAATTTTTAAGTTTTGATAATTACAGCCCTTTAAATATCTTAACTGACAATTACTAAAACTCTAAATCTATATATAACTTACAAGGTTTAAAAAAACATTAAAAATGTTATCAGAAATACATCAAGTCCTTGTTTGTCAAAATCTAATCATAAATGACAGAGAAGCACACCTTTGATCATTACTAATAAGAGCTACTTTTAAGAATTGTGGTTGTTTAAACTATGTTCACCTCAAAAACCTTACGATGACCAAATGTGTATTTAATATTATGATCGGATTTTGACAAACATAGCTAATTTCATTTATGATTAAATTGTTATTGTTTATGTCTTGTATATTTTTTGGTAAGATTTCAAGTTTTTCGTAGTTGTCCGTTAATCCTTAAGTCCCGCGCGGGGTGTTTGAAACATCCCAGTGGGGGACATTTCGTCATTATTCAAAGTGGGAATTGGCTAACCTGCCCATCCTTTCAGTACCTTCAAACTACAGCCTAAGAGTCATGTCAAACCGGTTTTCGTTAGTTTGTGGTGAGTTATTAATCTGTTACCTGCTGTCAAAGTTGTCTGGGGTGTCCGTGTCATCCCGCACGGGTACTAGTGTCATTGTTTGAGAAGCATTTATTGTACATAATATTTATGTACTAAATGAAAATATATTTAAAATTCTGATTGTAAAAATAAATTTAATTTATATTATATGATATATAATATTGATTCTATTTTATAAAATATTTGCATACTTTTGCAATTTAATTTTTTATTAGTGTAAATCATACTTGGGAAAGTTAATGGTTTTTTTTTAACTGAATAAAGTTAATACTCTAAAAAAGTAACTAATTGAAGTTATAAGTTAGAATAAATTGAAACTAACTGATTAAAGTTAAATTATCAGAAAATTAACTGAAATTGAAAGTTAAAAGTTAGTTTTGGTACAGTAAAATATAGATAAACAAATACTTAACCTGTATTATCTTTTATTATTTATAATATCTTAGATAAATAGGCCTATTTATAGTACATTACTATACAATACTATTAATTAGACTATAGCAATTTCTACAGTAATTTTTGTTATATAACTGTCCAAAATCTTAAAAATGAAATATTTAATTTAATTTCTAAGATTATTAACAAAAACTGACATAAGTCTTTGAGATTAAAGTTTTACATTTTTAAATACTTTAAAAAATCAATAACTATCTTATAGGAAATTCACGATAGCAAAATATATTTTTTTTTAATTGGCGCAGATAATAAGAAAGGCCAAATAATATCTTGACATGTTGACTCCAGGTGATTTTTATCAGGCTGGAGATGATAAGGAAGGGTCACTCACTGATAAGAAAGTATGGGGATTAGCAGTAAACAAAAACTGAACAAAATATTCTCACTCTATAAGTGAGTGAAAGGAGATCTATTCATACTATTTTCGATAAGCAATCACTTGTATTAGATGTTTAAGAATTTGCTGTTCTGAGTGCATGTTTTATTATTACTGAAATAAGTTAATTAAAAATTATGAAAACTATCTAAATCATTAAAAAAATGCAAAACTAATTAGTAATTACCATTGATAATATTATTAATATTAAAGATAGTATTATCATTATCTCTTCTTTTCGACGGTGCCGATAGCAAAATAATGAAAACAGAACGAAATATATAGCAATTTTATTGTTACTTGAAATATGTTCTGCAATCTTGAAGATACTGTAGTTTATTCTGTTGCGTGGTATCATATAATGCATTGATTTTAAAATAAGATTGATTTTATGCCTAATTTAAAATAAAGTAAACGTTTGAGGAAATGTTGGTTTGATTAACCATTTAAATGGTTTTTCCCCCGACTACTTTTGAACAGGACAATTTAGATATGTAATGATCAATTAATCAAGTATTGACAGCATTAACGTCAAAATGCAACTGATTTTCCTAATTAATTATACAGATAGATGGGTAAACAGGTAAAATTACAGTATTAGAGTTTATGAAAGATAAACAATCTTAGGCCCAACACGTTGATTTAAAACAAGATAACTAAATGAATATCTCAACTTTATCCCTAAACATAAACTAGTCAAGTGAAATGATCACCTCAGAGACACAAGTCAATCCCATAACAATGGTATACTTGTTTGGTCCGCCCTTTTTTATTTATAAGGCAGTAAAATGTCAGTAAAGAGGAGGGGGTGCGTCTTCAAAACACACTGACCTTGCTTGTCGGTGACAATTGGGGGATGAGGAAAACAATCGGTCTTTGACCTGAGTTTTAGATACTTTATCCACGGTCCAAATGGCACCTTTTATCACATTTGAAAAACTTACTGAGTTACTTTAACCGTTAGCCAAATTTTCAACTAGTTAAAGTTAGAAGTTAAACATTACCAAAACTACCGTAACGAATAAGTTAAAAAGTTAATTGAAAAAGTAATGATTAAATTTAATCGTTAATTATTTTTAATCGTTTATCCCAAGTATGGTGTAAATATTGTTATGTAACAAAATGGTACACAACTAGTTAGATGTTAATTATAAAATCTCAATTTCTAAAAAATTAAAATAATTATAATTATAGGCTATATTTAGTATGGGGTGTTTCAAACAACCCGCGCATCTTGACGTTACAAATAGCTATGCATGTACTTAAGGGTTAAAATACTAAAAGAATGCCATTTTTGAAACTTTGAATTCATTGTAAACTTAATATGACTCAATAAAAATGTATAAGATCATTAACCTCTATACTAAGTTTAAGCATTTTAACTTCGGTTAATTTTAAACTAGATAAATTTCTTTAAAATACATGAACAGACAGAAAGACAGTCAATAAAACATTTCAAGACCTATATATATATATATATATATATATATATATATATATATATATATATAAAAGAACGTGCTTTATTCTAATTTTGAACCATATCCTTATGTTTTGGAATTAGATTAGGGACAATTTAAACAGAGTGGCGCACAAAATGATCCAACATTTGTTTTGGTAGTATTTATTCCGGTTAACATTATTACGGATAGTATTTATTACTGCTTTGTAAGTTGGCAAAACTATCAGCTGTTTATGGAGATTACTTCCCTCTGTTTCCGCTTCCGTTACTATTATTGTTGCAAGATGGCTGATAAAGGAAGATTGTCTGTGGATCAACGTATAAAGACTGTGTTGTTTTTTTAATAAAACAAAA
This sequence comes from Stictocephala bisonia, assembly GCA_035578905.1. Taxonomy (NCBI): domain Eukaryota; kingdom Metazoa; phylum Arthropoda; class Insecta; order Hemiptera; family Membracidae; genus Stictocephala; species Stictocephala bisonia. The sequence continues at coordinate 66,119 of JAQJVL010000673.1, read as the reverse complement.
AGTGCGGTGATTACACAAAGACGGTTTCGTGCTCATTTTCAAACTCGCCTGTCACTATCATTTAAAACTATTAGACTTTATGAAAAATTTAATAATGATGGCTCAGTTTTAGAGAAGAAACGTTAATGGCCTTCCACTGTCCATACTCTACAGAATGTTGAAGCTGTTAGAGCAGCATTGGTGAGGAGTCAAGGCAAGTCAACTGGAAAAGTGGCAGAAGATCTTCACATTTCTAGGCGATCTGTGCAGCGAATTTTAAAAAAAGATTTGCATTTGTATCCATACAAAATTACAGAGTAACCTAAATTAACAATTAATTGACAACAAACATCAACGAATGGTTTTAGCAGAATGGGCTTTTAGTCAAGATATATTGATTAACATGTTTGGTTCTCAGATAAGGCACAGTTTCACTTAGACGGTGTTGTTAATAAACAAAATGTGTGTTTTTAGGCTTCATGCATCATGCTCCAAGAATTACGGTATGGGCAGCCATCTCGAGCCATGGGCTAATAGGGCCATTCTTTTTTTAACATACTGTGAATAGTGAGCGTTATCTAAACATGCTACTGTACATCATTAATTTGTATCTCAACTTGTCGCAAAAGGTTTTAATTAGAGAACCAGTGATTCATGCAGGTTGGAGCCAGACCACACACGGCTAATGTTGTTTTAGACTTTCTGCATGAAAATTTCAACCAAAATGTCATTTCAAACCGATTTTTTAATCATTTTGCGTGTGGTCATAACTGGCCCCCAAACAGTCCTGATTTGAATCCGTGCGATTATTTTCTTTGTGGATTTCTCAAGGAGGAGATCTTCCCTAGACATCCTAACACACTGATAGATCTTGAGAGTGCTAATCATTGAGGCATGTAACGAAATAACTGAGGATATGTGTCGCCGAGTCATCAATAACATAGGCGTTTGTGTTGAAGCAGTTGTCAGACAAGAATGTGGCCACGTTGAACATGTAATGGCCTCAAACTAATGTCCAGGTATGCAGTAGACAATTTATGTCAAACTTTACTGTATTACATTCACGATAAATTTTCTTTAACAAAACTAAATGTTGGATCATTTCGTGCGCCACCCTGTATATATATGTATGTGTGTATAACTTATTTATGGGTGAAAATCAAATTGAGAGAAAATACCAAATAGTTATAAAAAAAATTTTGTGTACTTAATTATTACAACCCTAGTAATCCCACCCCACCACTTTGTACTTTGACACTCAAGTTGTGGTAAAGCTTAAAAAAAATGTTTAAACCATCTTTTTATCAGTTTTAGTGCTCATGGTACCAAGAAAATGTCCCGTCGCTCACGCTGATAGAACAATTAATAACTTAGAAAAAACGCATATTTAAATTATATGGGATGTCAAACACAACAACAATTACACCCATATACTAATTACATATAGATTTGAGTTTCATTTTCAATTAATACTGTGATTTAAACAAAATTTTAGTATACATTTTGTCATATCTAGCAAAAAACGAACTTGTATTATTCATGTAAACAACAAAATAATTCTTCTTAATAAAAAATGTTGATGCAGGATGAAAATGAGAGTCCATAAGCTAAAATAAAATAGGTTGTTAGGCAAAATTGATATTTTTAATCAATGTAAGGCTAAAAAACGGTGGCATGAGCGACGGGACACTGACGTGAGCGACGGGACAATCACGCGAGCGACGGGACACTGCCGCGAGCGACGGGACATTGACGCGATAATGGCTTGTCTTCCAGTGCTTCTTTTTGTTTTTTCCGTAGAGTCCGTTTTCTGTCCCTCCAAACTTTTCTTGCTGCATTTTTTCTTTTTCATTCATGTCCTTGACATGTTGTCTTTTTCTTGAGCCCGTTTTCTGTCTTGCTCCCTTTTCTTTGCGAGCTGTTCTTCACTCTTTTTGGCTTTATAACACCTAGACCTTTCATTTGTCAATAACCTTGCCCTTTCATATTTCTGTGCCTTTTCTTTTTCGGATAATTTACGTTTAAGCATTTTTAATTATACAAGAATCTAAAAAAAATAATAATAATTAGGGACAAAGCAAAATTTAAGTGCACACGTACGTTACAAATCACAAGGGGAAAAATTGTCAAAATCACGAGTTTCAAAGAATTCTGTTAAAATAATCCTCCCTACAAAAAATTACTGCCTCCCACCCAAATAAAACTCATTTAATATGAAAATTATAGCAACAGAAATTCACATTTGAATTAATAAAGCTTGTTAGTTGGTGTTGTTATACTTGTTAATTTGATAAAATGGTATGCAAAAAAAAAACACCGAAATCCCATTAATATGTATTTATGTACATAATCAAATAATACAAGCCACTAATAAATTTTGTAAGCCGTGAGTACAGTAATATCAACAGTTTCGGGCAATACGGGCAATAATTGCCTTGATGGTATAAAAAATCATTGTTGTAAAATTATCTATAAGTACAAATTTACTTGTAACAATTAATTTGCATTACTAATTCCAACAATAATAAACATTGTTAAGAATAAAGTTCGTAAGGTTTCGTAATCTATTAATATTTCAAGGTTTTGAGTCTCGTCGCTCACGTTAGTCCCGTCACCCACGTAGGTTGCGAGACGCGTGAGCGACGAGACATTCTACACTTTGTCGTCCCTCTAAAATGGCGGCGTAGACTGAACGAACTCAAACTCTCGTAGACCATTGCTGACATAGATCTACTCAACTTATATTACTACTAATAATAAAACTTTGATTATTTTGGATTAAATAAGAGTGAGCGACGAGACATAGTATGCTTTACTTATTTTTTCAATGACGAAATTGTTCATATAAACAGGCAGTGAAACAACTAACTGACTTGACAACACGCCCGCTACGTTCTCTGGCTTAACACCGACTGTCAATTAGCGAAGCGGCGCGATCGCAGCGCAAATGCTGAAATTGGCGGGAAATTTAAAATAATTTGCTAACTTGAAAACTTTTCTAGGGACAGAAATATATCGTAATTTTTCATACGTTTTTTGTGGAAAATAATTTGTTCTCTAATTAATATACAAAACTATATTAGTGATACTATATAATACTTGAAATATTTGTTTAAAAATAATTTTTTTACCAAAAGTACATTACTTTAAAACTAAGCAACTGTAACTAGGGACAGTGAGCGACGGGACAAATAAGGCACATTACAATAATTTAATACCATATATTAAATGTTTTTCTTTTATTTTTTATTGTATACATATACATACAGTCTTAAACTTAGGTTAAAGACTATATTTAAAATAAAATTGTAATTTTAACTCCCTTCTATGGTGATGGGACTTAAATTCTTTCTCAATTTGATTTTCACCCATACTTATATTACTAATGGCCAGTTCTACCATATAGAACACAAAACAAGACCAACAATTCTGTATCTTAAGATGTGGTGATTTTGAAATCACTAAAAACGTACTACAAAACTACCAACTATAAGGTCAGAATTTGTATCTCCTGTTCAGCGACGAATGTTAAAAGATATCTACAGGAAGAATGAATTGTTTTGTTCTACAGGTCATGGACATAGCATTGATTGCGGTATCTCTCTCTTCAGTTATGTCATCTTTGATGGTACTTACATTGTCCTTCATTTTGTATCATCACAAATTTCAATTGTCAAAGTACATTAGAGTAAAAATAAAAATATTGTGCGCTCCCTCACACAGAACTACACTTCCTGGCACTTTTAGGTATCTGACACCATGAATGAGTTGAATAGCAATTTAACTAAAAGTAAAAATATTTTATATTTCTTTTTTGCAATGCACGGTTACTGTTAATTCTCACTATCTGTTAATTGAGTGTGACTTATACCTGCTTTCGTTGATGCCATACTTATGGCACTTGTCTCCAACGCATTCACAACAACCATCGTGAAACCAGCGGAAACTTGCAGCTCCCATGGATTGACAGGCTGCTGTGCACTTGTTGAGAGACATACACTGTGACATGTACGCCACAGAGCAGTTTAGAGTGAGCACATCTTTTATGGGTGCCACTTCTTGCTCCACACTCTCTACGAATAATAGATATACGTACAACAGAGCAATCAATTTTCTTACTTTTAAAAATAAATGAAAAATGACAAAAATCTAATACATATTAGATAGACTTCTATAAAGGAAAAGGAAGAAACTATATACATGATGAATTCCCTAGAATTAATTAGTATTAGGGTAGGTTAAAGGGCCTAGACAAGGAAGTAGTAAAATAGGGAATAAGGCAACAGCAAACAAACCTGAGAAGTCCACCCAATACCAACACTATGTAAAATGTAAATAACTAAACATAAAATAAATGTGTTATGTCCGAGAATGTACATAACTAACACATCTAAAACAAATACCGACAAGATGTAAAATAAATATGTTCTGTCCAACGATGTACATAACACATGTTGATACTATGTAAATAACTTTTTAAAAATTAATAAATGTTTTGAGTCTGTATTTGTTTTCTAATGTATTGTTTTAGTGGTCTCCTCAGGTCACTTTGCTGATGTTCTATCTCTCCTATTATTTTGAAAATCAAGTTCATAAAGAATGTTTAGTTCTTATGAACGATAAAGAAACAACACCCTTTACAGACTTCAACTATGACTTTGGCTTTTAAATTACTAAACTTCTTAATACAAGCCAATAATCGAAAACTCAGTTGCATATAAATAGATCTAAAAATATGTTTGTCCACCACTACTAAAATCACAAAGAAATATAAAGTGAAAATGTATCACTTAACCTAAATAAAATTCATAGAACTCAAGACATGAAATTTGTTAAGTATATAATTGTATTTACAATCAATTCTTTGAAATACAAGGCCACTATTTCACAAAAAAAAAAAGAAAACATTTATTACTCTGCCAATTAAAGCTACTTGATGACTGTCTGTTTACCTTAATTGTTTTGACAAACTTGTCAGTCAATAGCCAGTGATTGTTGGTGTCAAAAGAGTGTGGTCTCTCTAGATATTTTAGTTGAGCTACTTTAATATATAAAAAATGTAACTTTGTTAAATACACCTTTAATTTAATTAAACCATAGCCATGCCAGTTTTCAGACGTCCTGCAGCATGCAGGAATTCCAGCAAATACTTCCCAACAATTCCTTTGAAAAATAACTTATTCCTGTGTAGAATATTTTTAAATTTACTTTGCTAGTAAGAACTCAATTTACCAGTAAGCAACCCGTAAACATGTATGACTATTTAAAGTGACAAAAATATATTTAAAAATTTGCAATGACATTTTAGTAAAAGGTTCTAGCTAGGGTCTGGGCAGACTCGCCCAAGCAAATAATTTTCCTTGTGAGAAATTACATCTTTTATTCACCTCTTTTCTAAACAAATACTTTACTAACTAGTAATTACTAAGAGCGTTTAGCTTTTATTTTTTTATTCACATACTTTCAAGTCACACCAAAGTAAAACCCTTTACTCGTTTTTATTCACTTTGAACTCAAAATCTCCTAGTTTCTTTTAATCATTAAAGTGTTAATTTTAAAGGACTTTACAAAAAAAAATATATTTAAAAAGTAAGCCAGCTTTTCCGTCCTAAGATAATTACTATAAATTATCTTCTCCTATATTACTAACTGTCATAGTTTTTCATCCAAAAACCAATATAAATCCTATATAAATCTAGCATATACAAACACTGCTGTATTGCTTGGGCAAACCATTTATTTGACTAGGAAAAGAGTTGTTATTTGTTGACTAACAACATGTTTTATTTTATGGATTACTGTAATGATGTACTATCATGTTTTAATATGGTGAGTGTATTAAAATGAAACAACAATACATAACCATTGTAAAAAACAGTAGGTCTAAGATAATTTTTTCCATGTAATTACTTACGAGTTCGGTATTTGAACTCCTTTTCCAACTGAGGCTTGAACATTGAAATGTCAAAGTCAACAGGAAAAGTGAACGTAAGCCATCTGTCATGAGGGTCACGCTCAGATGTGAGCACTTGGAACAAGTTAGGTATGGCTTCGGGCAAATCAGCGACTTGACTGTCGGTGCTCAATCGGTTTGAAGAGTAATTTGGCTTTGGACACATATCTGGAATCATCAAACGTATACATAACGATAAAACAGTAATATAAGAAAACCAATTAGAAATAATAAGTTTTTCATTTATTTTTCATATTTACTTCAACTACACATTCAAAATAATAATAAAATAATGATAATTCTTTAAAAGAAACAGGAGCGCTAATTTTTATTTAACTTTTTACATTAATACTAACCATAACAGCACAAAATTGTATGTGAATGCTTTATTTTTGAAAATGTATAGCTGACACACTCTCACATGGAGTGGTTCTCAAAAGGTTTAGTTATTTATTTGTATGGAGATTAAGATGCTCTAATTTTCAAACAAACAGACAACAAGTTTTTCTTACCGACACAAGAGCAACATTCTGTATACAGGTAACTCAAACAGTTGGAACATTCCTTGCAGCATGAACAGTTCTTCAGATCGCACTTACAGGACTGAGTGATCATACATTTGCTGACTACACTGGCACAAACGGCCTCATTGCAGCTCTCGACCGATTGACTGAACAGTAGTGCACACATAGCAGCGACTGCTATCCCTACCACAACCCAGCGCAGCATGATGATTGCCTGAAACAATTTGGTAGACAATTGTAACTGAGAAAATAATGAGGTAAATAGAAAATTGATAATCATCTATTACAAAGTATACTACAGAAGACTTACAGGCAGGGACGTACCCAGGAGGGGGGTGTCCAGACAACCCCCTAATTTTCAACTTTTTTTGAATGAGCAAATCAAGCATCTGTGAGTCACATATGCTCGCTGTGATGTTATTGGCCTGATAAACATGTTCTCAGAGAGACCACGTAACTACTAATTTAATGCTGCGCGATCACATGTCTACTGTTTTATTAACTATTCAATGATAATGCAACTAATGCCATTTCAATATGTTTTGTGAAAAATATAATCATACAACATTTTAGTAATTGTTCAGTTAAATCATACAGTGAACTCTATAGAGGAAAAAATCGTAAAATTAATTACGAGAAAAAGTTAGAATACGAGGATTCTTGACAGTAAAGCAAGGCGAAATTGGAATTTCTTCGTTATTTACAAGTTAAGTAAATTTGATTTGAACAGAAATATACCATTCAATTCCTCCGAGTCTGTTTAATTGTAAGTTTAATTCAGATACGATTTTATGCTTATTTTCAATTAAAACATCTTTAGCGCAAGTGCCAAACTTACAGCAAATGGTAACTAGTTTATTGTTCAAAGCGGATGAATAGGATTCCATGGTTAGGTTAGGATACCATATAATTTGTATGAATGAGGAATGAGACTATTAATTGTTTTTAGTAATTTCTAAAAGTGACATTTTTAAATTTATAAACCGTTTAAAATATTTTCATCACCACAGTATCCCTTAGCTAGATGAAAATCTTTACCCGAAGTATAAAAATAATAAAAGCAATCCAAACTCTAGTAAGTCAAATCAAAACGCAAAAGTAACAAAAGTACATGTCCGTTCGGATTGAGTTCTAGAGAAAGAACGAAGGGGTAGGCAGATAGATATGAGTTTATATGGGGAGGGGGAGATCAATCAGTAATTCAGACCAATTGTTATTCTTTGGTCAGGAAAAAAGGCAAATTATAGATATTAAGTAAAATGAAATCTTTTACATAAACTGTTTTTCATAAGTTAACTGTTCGTTCATAATTCTTGTACAAGTTGATATGATCCTGACTCAGGCTCTCCTGTCAACGCCTACTTTCTGTTATATTGTAGGCCTACTCATTGTTTTTAATAGAATAATTTTGGAGCAAATAACCACAAAGAAACTTCTTATTGTAGAAAAGCCACATTATATTGACATAAATCCACATTATATTGACCTAAATATTTTTGATAAAACAAACAAAGTCATCAGCCTAATAAAATAATTCAGGGTTTGTGTTGATTTACATTGGGCTTATTACATTCAGTAATTCAAAACATGTACCTACTGGCTTCTGTATAATGCAAAAGTGCGTTGTGAACACGGTTCCTCTCGGAAAGAAGACGGTAGGTATCACACTTATCTCCTATGACGTCACATGGATGCAATGGTAACAACAAACACAAAAATGTTTGTTATCACTAGTATAATCACTAGTATAAAGTGCACCATAATAGACAGCTAATGCATGTGAAGTCCCCCTCCTAACTTCTCGCCCATCAATGTTGTCAGATTTAAATTCATTAAACTTTATAAGTGATCAGTCTAAACATGTGTTGCAGTAAACAAACATAATTATTTGTTATTATAAACAAATATACAAGTTTTGGCTATATATATTTTGTGGTCGGAATATGTTTATGTTAGTTATTGTAACTATGCACTTTCTTGCCACCTCTGTAATTACGATTTCATGTTGAAAAGTGGTGAAATATGAGTTTATATTTCTTGAGGAGTTTGATTTCATCTGCGGAAAACTCGTTTTTTACCGAAAAATCGAAAAACTAGTTTTTTTATGATAGTGAAAAAACAACTTTTTTAAAAATCGTTATTTTTTAAGAACTTTTTTTCATTTTTCGTGTTTTTTATGCTGAACACTAATATATAACTGGTTTTGTGGTAAAATTATTTTTCAGCTCGAAAAATGTATTTTTTAATGTCACAACAAAACATAACCTAACTTATGCTAATAGTCTATTTTCTCAACAAAAATTCCTAATTTGCGTTAAATTTTAGTGTTTTGCCTCCATGGCGGCATACTGGCCGTCACTCCGGTGGGAGTATACGTGAATTCTGTTTTTGTGATTAATAGTTATTGTATATAATGATCGCGTAATGGCCGCTAATCGCGATTCGCCGGGATAGTAGTTTTCCCGTTATATCTGGAGAAATATTTGTAATAGACCAAAATAGTTTTCTAATTTCTATTCAGCGCAAAAAACACATCAAAATTTAAAAAATAACATACTATTTAAATTAACAAAAATATGAAAAAATACTAAAAGTTGTGACATTGGTGTTTGAATTTTTTGGTAAAATACGTTATTTCCGGAAATTATATACGGAATAAAAAGCATGTCTCGTGAAAATACAGCCAATTCTAGACTCAATTCAAGTAAAACGTTCCAAATTTGTTTGGTGGCACAAGAAACTGCATAAATACTAAATGTTAACTCTATATTTATTTAATAATAATTATAATCAATGTTATTTTATTTAAATATTTAATTATCATAACAAACAGCGATAACAAATTATTATTGTAAGGAATGTGTTCACTGCACACTTACAGATAAAAAACAGCTATTTCACTTAATATTCTACAAATAGAAAACATTTACATTAATACAATGCTATAAAAAGAATATAGGCCTAGTAATAACACATACCATGCTGATTTTAGCATTGCCTTTTAAGAGGCATTTCAATAGTATAAAACAGTTGTTTTGTAAATATAAACAAAATGCCAATCAAAATTTCAGCATTGAACATATGCATAGGCTACTTTTCATAGATGAAACATGTGGAAACCGGCTCTCAGCAGTGGTATGGCATCTTAAATGTCATCGGACTATTTTGATGCGGTTTACACTAAGTAGTAGTGGTTCCTAGTTCATTACGCCCCTTCAAAATGCCAAAGAGGACTACAGCATCTCACAAATATCTCGAACAACCTACTACTTCTTCGCTCTTTTATACCAACACCAAATATCCCTCTACTACTCTATTTCTACATCCTCTTCATGAATTTTGCTTCATTGATTAGGGCCTACAGGTTTACAGCTAGGGTCACAAAGCACTTCTGAATGCCAGTGTGGGTGATCGACAAACACTTTCTACGTAAACAACCATCGTTGAAACTGCTGCAAATTAAAATATAGGCTAGTTATCAAATGTTAAAATTATCAAAACGTAGTAAAAAATGACATAAGGACCATTTTGAATGAAGCATAACTATATTATTAGTTTCAGATACTATTATTATTATTAGGTTCGAAACATTATAAAATAAACACTAAGCAATGTAGTGGGAAAATCGGGTACAATTATCAACTAGCCTAATTGGGTGAGAAAAACCTTCAGATCATCCATTTAACTTAACACGAGGAATCCAATTATTTTAATTACATTTTGGATATATCTAAAACTGTTACTCACCGAAAATCCCACAAAAAAAAAAAAAAAATACGTATCGTATCAATATCAAACAGCCTATGAACTGATGATAACCTAGAATCTGCACAGTGCACACAACTCAAAAATGACAACAAACAATACAAACATTTAACTCTAACGTGCGTCAAAGAAAATTAATTCCAACTTTTCAGATTAAGATTCAAGACTTTTCAAGCTAATTCTGATTCATACGAAAACAGAAATAATGCCTAAGTGCGACTGAACTGGGAATGGAATGGACTTTGAGTCTATGACATCTAGGATCTAGGATTTAATTTTTTTCTCTCTTTCGACACACCAATTTGGAGGCTACGATCATATCCAAGTAGCCAGATTTGTCATATTGGTAATCAATTCTTATCCCTTAGTCTTGACTAAGGATACTTACAAACGTTTTACACTTCATACACAAGGTTTCATAATGTAAATTGTTTTTTAAAAGTGAATCAGTAATTATACTTTTGCTGTTTTAAGTCAATTTATCACACAGTTAATGTTTCTCGCTGAAAAATCTCTTGAAAAAAATAAATATCAAGGTCTCTCAAAATCAGTGAAGTGATAGCTCAATATATTCATACCATATCCTACTGGTATGTCTTGAAGTTCTCCGCGGTGGTCTGGTCTCCCTACCAGGTTGGACAGGCTTTGGTGTTGGAGTCAGTGCAGAGACGTTTCCTTAGGATGGTTGGCGTCAAATTTGGCTTCCAGTACAGGGATGTAGATGTACATGAAATTCAACGCAGTCTTCAGCTACCTACCCTTGCATTCCGGAGAACAACAAGGAACAATGATGTAAGATGTAAGAACACATATGGACATGACCTTCCTATATAAATTACTGAATGGCCTCATCGACTGTCCTGAAATACTTCAAAAGATCGACCTACATGTTCCTCGCAAAGCCAGATGCCACCAGCTCTTCAGCAAGCATCACCATCCAGCGAACTACCACTACCACAGCACAATTCCTAGGCTGATGAGGACTGGCAATGATATGTAATCTACTGTGGATTTCTTCGACTTGTTTGCCATCTTCAAGAAGGGCGTTTCTGTGGTTACATGACTTTTGATGATCTGTGAATTCGACTACCTGTGACTATTGTTTCAATCTGATATTTAACTTGATGCGTTATATGAAGAACTATAAGATATTTTTCTTGTCATCTTTGTTTATCTTAAGTACGAAGAACATTATCTTGTAATCAGCCTTTTAATGTCATAACTATTGTGAAAAGGTGTATTGCCGCAAATAAATAAATAAAAGGGTGAATATGGATTTCGAATTAGTGTGATGAGCGAATATAGTCATTGTTATAAACCAAGGCCGACTATTCCTTAAACAATTTCATTAGTTAATAGCCCAATGACAAATCATCAGCTGCCCTCTTTCAAAACTGATTGGGATCGAGCTGTGACAGCCTTTAGCTTATGAATCTGGTATAGTAGATCCATGAAAATATATTAATAGTAAACACAAGTTGTACCACGGTAACTATTTACCGTGGGTTGTACATAAAAGATAAAACATAGCCAACTAAGGGAGCCCGTAATTACAAGTACCATAACTGGCTACGTTGATTTATTGGACCTGAATGTAGACAGCAAGCTTAACAAACTCAACACGCGCATTGATATGATCACTAACATTCCTGCTTGTTTGTTCTTTGTAAACAACTGGCTCAGTACGCAAATTCACAGGTTTGATCTCTAAATCTGAAATATGATGGTACTTGGACAGGAAGCAGTTCAGAGAACGCTGAAACATTCGTTTATTATTTTGAAGAAGTGCTCTAGCCTTATGGAACTGTTTCTGATGTTAAACAAGATATTATATAGTTCCCTAAGTCTCCAAATCAGTTAGAAATGCCAATTAAATAATTTACGTGATTTGAAGTAAAAACGTAATAATGAGTGATGTAAAAGGTTAGTGTAGCACCAGGTATGATGTAACGTTTCTTCAATTACTAAAAAAATTGCAAACGAAAGGAATAGTTTTCTAATCACTGTTTTTCAATGCAGTTGAATGTTTAGAATACTTTCCATTCAATAGAAAGTTTTAGAAATTGTTGGTTTTTGCATAACCTAGGAGACTTTTGCATCAAGTTACATCCTATCGGCCCATTTTCTTTTACCCATTGTAAAACGACTTCAAAACTCGATTGACGATGTTGATGTTTTATCACCTTCTCACCAGTTTGGGATTCGTTGAAAGCACTCCTCTATATAACAGGTGCATAGAATAGTTAATGTCACCTGAAAAGAAAACCTTGAAAATAAACGCTTCCGTTCAGCTGCACTTTTAGATTTGTCAGGTTTTTTATAAAGTCTGACATTCGGTTAACTTTTTAAAATTAAATATCTGTTACCTCATATTTATTATGGCATCCTCAAAACATACTTCCAATAGATTACTCCAGATCAAATAAAAGATGTTAATACTGATCCACATGGAGTTGAATCAGGTCCAAAGTATTGTTCTCGTACTTGTTCCTTATGCTGTGTATACACATTATCTTCTTCAAACACCAGAATTTACTGTCGGGTGTCGCAACGTTTGCAAATGATACTGCAATGTTATCATCTAGTCCGGACCATCCTTCGGCATCGTATTATCTACAAAATGCTTTAAGCGATGTTTCACATTGGTTAAAGAACTGGAAAATAAAGACAAACGAAACAAAATCTTTCACGTTACTTTTACCTTGTTAAATATAACTGTCCTTGCTGTGAGCTAACGCCTCACGTGGCAATCTCATATGTGCAATAAAATATTACATCTAAATGTAAGCGCTCAGAAATTAAATTGGCTGCTTGGTTCTAATTTAAAATTATCAATGTAAACAGCAGTTTTGAAACCAATATGGAATTAAGGCATAACACTCCAAGAAACAACTTTTTACCGTACTCAAATATAAATACTGTATCATATAGAGAGTTGAATAAAAAATGTGCTCAGAAGAACTTCACAATCACCATGGTATGTGTCAAAAAAATTATTCATAATCACACAAGCTTTTTAACTGTCAAAGAGAAAAAACAATCACCAAATGTAATAAAAAATATAACAAATTAGAAAATAATGTCAATTATCTTGCAGTAAAACTCTTGGATAAAATTATTTCTACAAATATATTATAACGACACTGTTTCATGGAACTCGTTATTGTCTTGAATAACTAACTAGAATATCCACAAAATCTTAATAATTGTTTTTAAGTTAGTGCCCACAGTGGTGTACATGTAAAACATGTGCTTTTATCATGAAGTTTTCTTTTTTTATTTCTTACACTGAACAAATTGTAAATAAAATCTTTTTGAGAAATATATTTTTCCATTTTATTAAATTGGAAAAAAATTGGAGTGTCGGCATGGTGACTCAGTAGCTTAGACTTCGGACTGTGGACTGCGGAGGGCAATTTCCAAGGTTCGAATCGAACTTCGATACACAGTAGAGATGGGAAATATCGTCATATTCTGGTATTAGGTTATATCGTTATCGAGCAAGTCGGTATTAGTAATACTCACCCTGTTATTTTGGTAACTGTTACTGGAGTGCAATGCCGTTGCTTGCAGGCGATATTGGAGATTTGGAGATCGATATTAGTGCAGTGTAAATATTGAAGGTTAGTTTTCGTTACCAGATAGCTTACATATTAACTTAAACAATCGGTAGCCTAAGCCTATTTATAGCCTGTTAGACACATATATTATTCGTGTAAACTAGCGTATTATAAAGATGAGTAGTATTTAACAATATTTTATTTTAGTGATAATATTCTGTAGTTTATTTAAGAATATCCTATAAGAATACTCGAAGGATAATAAACACAGTGTCACAATATAAGAACAAAATTTTATTATAATGTTGCTTATGGTTATAATAGGCCTAAACAATATTTAAAATAGTAAACAAGTTATGAATCATAATATTTTTAATACATAATAAACATATTTAAAACAAATTTAAAATTAAATGGTAAAACAACAAAATAAAAATGCAATAATTGTAATATCATACCTAAACAGTATTTAAAAATAGTAAAAAAGGTACAAATTATTATCATGTAATATTGGTTTGATATTACATTTTAAACCAATTAAATAATATTAAATGATAGCTCCTATTTTATTAAATATTATATTAAATATTAAAAATATTAAATATTTCTTACCCATTTAATTCATCATGAGAATTGAGAACATTTGCTGACTAATATCTCCAGCGGATATTACTCGCCATTCCAGTATTTGCTTCCAAATCCTAATACCAAACCAATATTTCAGCAATTAGTTTTATTGCCGTTATCAGTCTGGTTTACGTTCCGAGCCGTCCAGTTGGATTACATTAGCCGTGTTACCAAAATATTAGGGTGATCTCGGTAACAGTTACCATGGTATTAGTTTACTTCTCAGTATTAGTAATACTGATCCTAATACGATATTTAACGCCCATCTCTAATACACAGTGAGCACTGAGCCAAGGGTCGGTACTTGAACTTCACGTATATGCCAGTAGGCCCATGTGAACTGGCGAGTGAAGTAGAAAAAGGACGAAAAAAATGAATTCAGCTGGGCTAGCATGCACTACGCATTACACAGATAGTGTTAAATTTGTTTGTGTTATTGTTTTGGTAAAAGTCCTTTTCTACACCACCTTCTCAGTTAAAATTATAGTAATAAAGTAACATTATTACACTGTTTCTGTAGATCAAAGTCATATTTAAAAGTAATCAAAAGTGAGAGATCATACAAGTTTATTCGCTTTCGTTTGCGTTTATTCCTTTTAGATTTGTAACTCCTTTTAGTTTAGGCTTCCGAATATGAACTATAACTTTTTGACACAGGGTATTTTAAGATTTTGTTTTGTGTGTTTATGATCAGGTGTATTGTGGCATTCTAAATCTGTCTGAATGTCTCCAAGGTTCAAACAAAACAGTCTCGTCAGTTCAGTGAAATGTCTAATTTTCCATTCAATAACATTCTTGAAGCAGTTGCAAATCTTAGAAATTTTGAAGCAGAAAACAATTCATCAGGTAAGAATTAATGGTTTTTAGGCTCATTGAGGGGGGTTTACATGCAACTTTTACTGTACGTCTTATCGTACATAGGCTATTAAAGGTACGTCAAAACGTCCCTTTTCATCTGTGTACACAAAGGCAACGTCTTTTCTTATGTTTTAGCTGAGCTCATTTCAGTAAATGTTAAGATTATGTTTACATTATAGCTCTACAGTAGAAGGAAGGGTTTTTAAGCACTCTCGTACCACCTCTGGAAATATGATTTCTTGTTGAAAAAATGGTGAAATATAATTTTATAGGCTATCATTTGAGGACATTAATTACAACTGCGGAAAATAATTTTTTCTGAAAAATCGGAAAACTGGTTTATTATCTAGTAGGCCCCTAGTGAAAAACCAACTTTTTAAAAATTTTTACTTTTCGAGAAATTCTTTTTCATTTCACGTGTTTTTTATGCTGAACACGAATATATAATTGGTCTCTCAGAAAAATCGGTAATTATGCACTTTCTTGCCACCAAACAAATTTGGAACATTTTGCTTGAAATGGGTCTAGAATTGGCTGTATTTTCACGAGATGTGCTTTTTATTCCGCGGAAATAACGAATTTTACCGAAAAAATTCGAAAACACCATTGTCACAACTTTTAGTATTTTTGTCATTTCCGTTAATTTAAATGGTATTTTAATCGTCATTTTTTATTTTGATGTGTTTTTTTGCGCTAAATACAAATTTTAAAACTATTTTGGTCTATTACAAATATTTCTCGAGAAATAACGGAAAAACTACTGTCGCGGCGGATCGCGATTAGCGGCCATTACGCGATCATTATATACAACTATTAGTCACAAAAACCGAATTCACCTATATTTCCACTGGAGTGATGGCCGGCAGGCCGTCACGGAGGCCAAACGCCCGAATTTAACACAAATTACGAATTTTTGTTGAGAAAATAGACAATTAGGATAAGTTAGGTTATGTTTGGTTATGTCAGCAAAAAATGCATTTTTGGAGCTGAAAAATAATTTTACTACAAAACAAGTTATATATTTGTGTTCAGCATAAAAAAACACATTAAATGCAAAAAAATTGTCGAAAAATAGATTTTTAAAAAGTTTTTTTTTTCATTATTAGATAAAAATCTAGTTTTTCGATTTTTCGGTAAAAAACGAGTTTTCCACGGATGAAATCAAACTCCTCAAGAGATACAAACTCATTTTTCACCACTTTATTAACATGGAATCGTATTTTCAGAGGTGGCAAGGAAGTGCATAATTACCGAAAAATCATTTTTTCAGCTTAAAAATGCATTTTTTACTGACATAACCAAACATAACCTGACTCTTCCTACTTGTCTATTTACTCAACAAAATTTCATAATTTGTGTTAAATCCGAGTGTTTGGCCTCCGTGACGGTCTGTCTGGCAGAAATATAGGTGAATTCGGTTTTCGTGATTGATAGTTGTTGTATATAATGATCGTTTAATAGCTGTTAATCGCAATTTGCTGCGAATGTAGTTTTTCCATTATTATTGAGAAATAATTGTCAAAGACCAAAATAGTTTTCAAATTCGTATTCAGTGCAAAAAAATAACAAAAATTAGATTAAAATACCATTCAAATTAGGCCTAACAGAAATATGTTAAAAATTTGTGACATCATTTTTTTTCAATTTTTTCGGTAAAATACGGGGTTTAATTCGGGTCTTTGGCCTCTGTTACAGCCTACCGGCCATCCCTCTGGCGGAAATATAGGTGTATTCGGTTTTTTAAATTAATAGTTGTTGTATAATGATAGTGTAATGGCCAATAATCGCGATTCGCAGCGAAAGTTGTTTTTCAATTATATCTGGAGAAATAATTGTAATAGACCAAAATAATTTTCAAATTCGTATTTAGTGCAAAAAATACATAAAATTAAAAAAAAGATGATTAAAATACCATTTAAGTTAACAGAAATATACCAGAAGTACTAAAAGTTGTGACATTGATAAATTAGAATTTTTTGGTAAAATATGTGGTTTCCGTGGAATAAAAAGCATATCTCGTGAAAATACAGCAAATTCTAGACCCATTTTAAACAAAATTTTACAATTTTGTTTGGTGGCAAGAAACTGCATAAATACAGAAGGAAGTTTTAAGTTTTAGTTACAGTGCACGGGAAATAGAATACAAGTTACTGTGTTTGGCAGTTGTCAGCAACGATATGGCGGTTGTCAGCAACACCTGAATACACAGTGAAAAAAATATCCGATGTTGCATGTCATTTTTGTAACTGGCAGCTGGTAGAAAAAAATTAATAAATTATTCCAAGACAGCCAACATGTGCATAATTAGCTGCCTAATACCAGTAGGAAGAAAATGAGTTTTCTTACTCATCAATGAGTGCTTTGTTCTCCAGCGCCTTCCGAGTGGTGTCTTCCATTGAGAAGGACTCCTACTCCTTGAAATTGGCGGCATAGACCTGAACTAGGTGACCCACAGATTGTTTCACTGCCTCAAACTCCAAAGCCTGCGTTAGCGCATAGTTGAGTGGCATTGGACAGGCTGATATCCACAGTCTACTTTGTTTCCGGATCACGTTGTCCATCTTAAAACTTATCAACAGCCAGACTCTCGTTGACATCACTCATGGCTATAGAGTATGCATTCCTCACTTGTCAGGCAATATCCGCTGAACTCCTGAAGTGTCTTACTGAGCGTCTGGACCCTGCTCCTCAGTTGGGACTGGTACAGCTTATCCGTGTGCTAATGTCCATACCGTATCTCCAGGTGCTTGATAATTCAGCCTGTCATCCATGAGTACTCTCCAAAGGACTCCTAAGGTGTCCATGCGATGAGAGACACAGCATGGATGCCTTGGCTACTGATGAATAGTGATGAACCACAGCTGCCATTATAAAACATGGTCATGTAGTACTCCCAAAGGATCTTACTATCAATGGTTGGCATTAAGCTGAGTGAGGGCGTCACTGTTGGAGCTGTCTCTGATGCTGGACAGGGCAAAGTTGGGCTCTGTTGGTTGCTCAGACCAAGGAGCAGGAGCCACTCCCCGGTGTAGTGGTCGTTTGTAGTTCCAGTGCCTTGAAGCACTCACTGGCACTTCCTATCAGCATATTCTTGAATTCATTAATTAAAATTTAACTTCATTGTCTAATCTACACTCATTGTTATTATATGTATAAATATATGGCATATAGTTTTTTGTAAGCTACCATTTGTTTTTAATTTATAATTATTTATAAGTGGTGTTGTATATTTAAAAAAATCCAAAAGTTACTAGGTATTAATGCAAATTAAAATGTAAAGTGATTTCCTATCACTGAGCAAAATCCAATCTATCAAGCCATTTTAGACCTGCCTCAACGATTCTATTTAAGCTAGCTAATCTCTCTGTAAAACAGGGCAAGGCGCACTCCAGTATTTACATCTGCCCACACCAGTTGGAATAGATTCAACAATGTCCACTCCATACGAGGGAGTTTCATTCCCCCTACAGGTATTGGTTAATAAGGAACTTATTTCGTCCATCAAAACTGTTCCATGCTATCTATGGCCAAGCTAGTATTGGGCGAGAAATTTTATCTGCTCAACTGGAAAGCAGTACGTAGAGGTGGGTTTCGAGATTTTAAGCGACTGTTCAGATGTGGGAGATTCTGGGTATTGGGGAGGTGCCCAGTACTGCAAAAGAGATCATATTGAATTCTTTAAGTAGTGCCTCCTGATGTCTTATTCCTGTAGGAGCTATATTGCACAGCACTGGTAGTGCACAGCCAAAGTAGTGAAGTTGCCATGAGAGTGCCATGGGGGATGATGATTTTGTTCGCATCCATAGCAAACCTTTATAGCTGTACGTATCCTCTAGGTAGTTCTAAACGAGCAACAAACCAGGTAGCTGTTACCTAGACCATCACAACAAAAAACTCATTGTTATTAACATTTCCTTTCAAACCATACAATTATTTTCAAGGTTTTCGTATTTATTTTCTAACATTTTGGAATCCTGTTACACTTCATTCTTCAAAATAATTTCTGAAACCTTTGAATTTTCTTGTAACTTGATCCTTAGTTATCTGAATTTTATTGAATTTTTTTTAACTCATCAGAATTGCTTGTAATACTTTCTAAGTTAATTGAACTTTATCATAAAGTAAATTCTATATTATTCTTCAGATTATATTGAGATTTAGAATTTATTGTAATTTAATTTCTAAGTTATGTGAATTTTCTTGTAGTTTACTTTCTAAATTGAATTTTCTTGTAACTTGATTCCTTAGTTATATGAATTTTATTGAATTTTTTTTAACTCATCAGAATTGCTTGTAATACTTTCTAAGTTAATTGAACTTTATCATAAAGTAAATTCTATATTATTCTTCAGATTATATTGAGATTTAGAATTAATTGTAATTTAATTTCTAAGTTATGTGAATTTTCTTGTAGTTTACTTTCTAAATTAATTGAATTTTGATGTAATTTAATTAAACAATTATTCTATAAAATTTATAAATTTTGTTCCATTTCATCTTATAAGTCTTTTAAACTACTTTCTAACAGCTTACTCAACTCACATATTTCTAAAACAGCAGTATCCGAATCTTCTCCTGCGTCAAGCATGGTTTGCTTCTGACGTAGTTGTAGGACACCCTTGTTTCCAGTAATATCGAAGTCCCGTTTTTCCAGCTCCTTTTTGAGATCACTCACTTTTAATTCCAAAATAAATAAGGTGGTGATTTCACTTCTGTCTACTAATTTTTACTTTTATTTACATGCTCCTAAATTACTAAATGAGACACTATAAATATTTACAAACTTAAATTATTTAGTTAGACACTATTTTGAGACTTGAAATTAATAAGTAAGTCAATAAGTCATATATTTAGTTAAAGTGACAATACAACATTGCAATAACTAAGTCAATATATATATAGTTCTTAGTATTTATAAGTCTTAGAAGCCAAAAATAAAATATATTAGTAGTATAAATGAAATGTACACTATTTCATACTATTTACAACTTAAAACTAAAAAATATAAATCTAACGTGCACAACATGTGCTGATTTGTTTACATTGAACCGTCAGCAAGAAATTGATGAACGAAGATCTATCTACGAGTATGGCTCTGAACTTATTTTTGAATTTTGAAAGGTTTGACTCCAACTTGAGTTCAAGAGGCAACTTATTGAAAAATCTAATGCCGTTATATTTAAAAGGTGATTTTTGAAAAAAGACGTGCGGTGGTGACGAACTTTCAAATGTGTACTGTTTCGGAGAGAGTGGTTATGGGCAGATGAAATTGGGCTAGAAGATGATAATAGGTTCTCCTTGACAAATATTAAGCAAGAAAATATGTACATCGAGGGAAATGTCAATAGGTTATTAACACGAAATATTTTCCTGCAGGATTGTCGTCTTTGGAGGCCAAATATTGCCCTAATAGCGCGTTTCTGGAGACAGAAAAGGAACAAGGTCCTTGAGTTTTCAGCTCCCCAAATCGATACGGCGTAGTTTAAATGAGAGTAAACTACACCGTAGTAGGCAGACAGCATTACCTCCACTCCGGCAAACCTAGATAGGCGGCGCAGGAGGAAAATTCCTGAGCTAACCTACCGCATATGACTTCAACATGAGAATGAAAATTAAGTGCAGCATCCAGATGAAGACCTAGAAATTTTACTGATTGAGCAGCTCCTATTTGTTTTTCACCCAGTAAAATATTTATTCCAATGTTATTTTCTGCTCTTTTTGTACTTATATAAAAAGAATTTTAGTTTTGTCTGCATTAAGTGAAAGTAAGTTTTCGTCAAACCATTGGAGCAAATTATTGGCCTCAATGGATCGACGTACATCCAGATCCTCCATACTAGAGCCAGATACAGATAATGACGTGTCGTCCGCAAAGAGACATAACTCGCCTGATGTTATACAATTGTTTGAAGTAATAATCATTACTTACAACAATTAATACTACTAATTAAACACAAGACTGCATTCACACATTATCTAACACTACTTGATATATATGTTACTGTGACTGTTAACATACCCTCGCTAGACTGTCACAGTTAACACGTTGACTGCCAGCGTAGTTAATTCGTTGTGTCATTTTGAGGCCGCCAAGTAAAACTGCATGTCCGCCTCACCCCATGAGGGCCACTGGTAGCTTACGTCATACGTGCCACTATGTTCCATGTGAGCCACCAGTGGCCCTCGCGTCTTTTATCAATCAAACACAAATTGTAGTGCCATTTTTAGTATTACGTAATTTTTAATGATATATTCTGAAAGCTTATAAAATGTGCTACAAAACAGTCATCTGGTTTTTAAATAAAGCAATCCTAAATAAGCTTTCATATATTTGAACTAGTTTTTACAACATTTAGAGAGACTAGTTTCTGTCACAAAAAGAATCAATGTCGCTTACTAAACACCTAACCTCAAAAGCTGATCAGTGCGCGGGAAGAAAATATAAACAACTTAACAAAACAGTGGAAACATAATATTATATGGTAAATGTAAAGTTTTGCCCCCAGGCCATGAGGGCCACTGGTGTACCTCATCAATAACTAAACGAAATGGCGGCAAAAGACCGGATGTCAGCTATTTCTGTACTCGGGGGGGGGGGGGGGGTCATTTCCGGTCGCATGGAACAATGAATATTGAACTTTACCGTAAAAACAGCTGTGGCGCCAGGCTGAAATCTAGTAAGAACCACCGGTGGCCCTCATGGTGTGAGCTAAAATTTTTGTTTTGGCCACCGACGTTCCTCATGGCTGTCAACATGTTAAACACTGTCATTTGACTATAACTGTCACTTCCACTGGGGCTGAATCTGCCATTCTGTACACTGTCACTCACTCACTGACTGACCAACTAACCATCAGGTTGGCTGAAGGTTATCTTTGAATAGTGCAGAGGTGTAAGCCCAGAAGATTCCGGAACTACCAAAGTGATTCAGGGAGAGGGATCTAGTTCCTTCTTGGCATCAATTCAGGAAAGGTTTGGATTTACTTACATGCAAATGATCTCATTATAGCCCGTCCTATATATATCTATATCGTATGTTTTTTTATCAGCGACCATTTTTTGTCAGTAATTTTGTTTGTTTGTAAGTTTAAAGCTGTGATATATATTAGGATTAAGTCCTAAAGTTATGCAATATATATTATACAATAAAAGTTATCTTCTGTCACAAAGCTAAATCCAATCTATTGAGCCATTTACAACCTGCCTCACTTATTCTGCTTATACTAGCCAATCCCTCCGTAAAAGAACACAGTGGACACTCTGTAATTGTGTGGTACATTGTTTGGATATACTCTCTGCAGTCACAAGACTGATCTACTGTCAATCCCCATTTATACTTCCAGTAGTTACATCTACCCACGCCAGTTCGGGAACGATTCAATAGTGTCCATTCCCAACGAGGGAGGTTCATTCCACCAAAGAGGTATTGATGGAGCGTTAATAAGAAATTTATTTCGTCCATTAAAACTGTTCCACGCTATGGCCCAGCTATAGTATTGGGCGAAAAATAGCTCTTCCTGAAAATACTGGTATGGCCCTGCAGGCGTTCCTTCTCACAGGTAGGGGGCGCAATGACCTAGATGGTACTGATAGTATCTGTGACAATATTCTAGTAATTACATGTTAAAATATCAGCTTATAAAGAATCACAATCTATAAAATAAATCCTTAACATCATAATTTGTTATATTCTATTGATATTTTCTTAAAATCATTACAATTTTACCCAGCTTATGGTTTGTAAGATATATTCCAAATAACATAATAATGGAAAGGAATCCAACAAAATATAAATACATATTTGTAACATTTATTATCTGTTTTAAAACTAAAAATAGATATTGGAAATTGTACAGATGATGATGATGCAACTGAAGCAGAACAAGATACAGATACTGGTGAAGTAGACGAAGGGCAAGAATCTTCAACGATGGGCGAGGCAGAATCTAGAGGCCAGCAGAACTTTGATACTAATATTACATCTCTTCACTCTGTAAGTAATGTTATGTTATACGTTGTTTGTTGAATGTCTTAAGTTTTTCACATTAATTATAAACACTTAAAAACTGGTAGATAAAAAATATTTGAGCACTTAACAAGTTAAGGTAAATAGCATTTTCCTTTTGTATAGGCTTAGATCAGTTAAGATAATTAAATCCATGGTACTTTTTTAAAAGTCATTTATAATGCTCATTACCTAGATTTTAACTTATTTTATACTTCTGGAAACCGTAGTGACCTACTTTCTACAGCTGTTAATAAACACACGAAAAAAATTATTGTAAAAGTATTTATTAGATTCAAGATTTTATTGTTGTAACATATATGGTATGTGTAACATTGTCAATGTAAAGTTAGGATAAGAGTTTCTGCAGCCTGAATTATCTTAACCCTCCAGTGGTTTAATGACGACGCATCGGCAGCATTAACGCAACTGCCGTGGTTCGTTGCCGCTGCGTCGTCAATTGCTTTTATCGATTTTCTGAACGATCATCTTTCACTAAACCCTCTGTATTTGACATCATTGTAAACAGCTGATTTTGCTCTTCTTACTATGAACGTATAATACTACTAGAAAAATCAATATCAACCACCAGTTGCTTTTCGCATGTACAGGTGTTCGCGTCGTCCGCGTCATCAGTGTTGGGCCTACTTTGTGTTGTTATGGTTACGTTGTTCTGTGATTGTTTCATATAAAAATGGATAATTTACGTGATAGTGAAATTGATAGAGAGTTGAATGAAGAGGTAGGTAATATAAGTGAAGTTGAAAGTGAAAAATTGAAAAAAAAAAAAATGAATTGAAAAATTGCCGGGCCGGTCAGAATGGACTTGTGTAGTATGCAAACCTTTCAAAAAAAGGGGTAGGTCAAGGTTTTTTTGCCCAGGGTGCAACTGCGGAGTCCACCGAGAGTGCTTCCATCAATTGCAACACTTCTGGAGGCCCAAGAAAGGTGGGAGGAAAAGAGCAGCTCCTAGCAGTGGAAGCTCCTCAGAATAATCGGGTTTCAAACAACGTACATGAATGTAAATATTTGTAAATAACATTGTTCTTTTCATACATAAGTGGATAAAACTATACATTTTCTTGTTCACAATTAAATTTAGAAAAAAGTGGCTATTTTGGATTTTTTATACAGTTTATAGTTTTTATTTTGTTTACGTGAGAACTTGTAAAACCATTCCAGACTTTCTTCTTTTTCTTATTCTCTCCTGCATGAAAAAATGAAAATTATTTGGTAAGTAAATTTTTATCTCATGTTATGCTACTATATAATTTTCTGAACAAATTAATGTATAAAAGTGCATAATTGGATAAAAAAAAACATTTTTTATTGATTTTTAAAAAAACTTTACAAATTGCCCAAAACCACCTAAACCACAAGAGTTCATATAGTGAACCACCGGAGGGTTAAGAAATATTGGTTTGAGTAATTTCCCCAAAATATGGCTCCATACAATAATAAACTGTGAAAATATCTAAAATAAACTAGTTTTAAAATATATTTTGACAAAATTGATGATAGATAATGAAGTGAAAGAAGTGATTTAGATAGCTTAAAGCAAAATCAGTCGATCTGGCTCTGCCAAGATAAGTCAGGATCAATTCCTATTCAGAGAATTGAATTAACAACAGGAATAGCCTGATCATCCAGCGCACAAGACAAACCTAAATGTTCATGATGTAAATGAATAATTTTACTTTTACCAATGTTCAAAATTAAATAATTGTATTCAAACCATTTATGAAGGTCATATAATGTTGTTTGTAGCAATTAATCAAGCTCAGACAATTTGGAAGAAAAGATAATAGTGCTGGTGTCATCAGCATACTGGGTAACTTTACAGCCAACATTTATACTTTACTCATTAACAAAAAGTATAAAGACTAATGGGCCAAGAATTTAACCTTGTGGCCACCTCTGACCACAGGAAAAACTAACTATCTGAAACTAGCTTATTACCGAAAGTAAAACACATAAATTTATACTATACTTTCTTGTCCACACTAATACAATAGATGGCCTCGTTGGGAGTGGTATAATGTTAAAAAAAAAAAAAAAAAAATTGAGAAGAGTGATAGTCTTTATGTTATTATCAAACCCTTCTTTTATTGGCCAACTAAATTACGTGATAATTTCTCTTTCCATCCTTCTTGTTCTAGACAAAAAGGAGAAAGAAAGACAACATTTCCCAACAGATACATAGTACTTGTATGGTGAATATTGTTAGACTAAACTCGGTAAGGTTGTCCTCAGAGGATTTGTATTAATCAGTGTAACTAACCAAAATCAAATTTAAATAGAAGTCTCTAAGAGCGTATTAAGCTACACAATGAAAGATGCAGAAGCTAGATTTTGGGAGTTGCTAGAAAAGAAATGAAGTGAGGTTCCATATAAAAACCATTGTTTGCAAAAAAGTATGTGTCTTAAAAGTTGTCTTTCTACAGCTAAGAATTTGTCACAGCATACAATTATAAAAGTGTTATAGTTTAAATTGTTAGTAAAAAATTAGACTTAACTGATTTACAGCTACACAGACAGTATGCATTATTTTACTCTAGTTGACATTTAAAATTGCATACAAGCAATACTACCACAGAATTAAATTGTAATTTAGGGTTCATGGCATTAGTGCATGTTTTAACATACACTTTAAGGAGGAAATTTACTTTAAATTCATAGTTATCAATTAGTATGAAAAAAATTAAGGAAAAAATGTTAAGGAAATATGGTAAATTTGTGCATGTTGTGCTTGTATTTTTATATATATATATTTGTGCATTTTATGCGTATATTGTAATATATTCGTGTTGTGTGACGTTCACTTTTACTGTTTAAATTCATGCCAAATATGAAAATATTGTAAATGCATTAAACCCACTGATCTCAAACTTAAAGGACATTTTGCTATACCATTACAGTATGGTAATAAACTAGCAGTTGATTTAAATATGATGTACAATTGCAGTACCTGGGTGCTGAGCTGGAAATAGTGCGTGGTCGCACAGTTCTGGAAGATGATGCTGTAGTTGGTCTTGACCTGTTGAAGCCTTATCCCCTTATACTAATGCCTGGCCAGACATTGCCTCTCACTGTCTTTGATTCATCTATCATCAATATGCTCCAGAACTGTATCCGTAATGACCGCACGTTTGGAGTGCTAGCCAGTTGGTAAGTAAATTTAGCTCCTTCCTCCTGATCCCACGTATCCGTAATGACCACACGTTTGGAGTGCTAGCCAGTTGGTAAATAAATTTAGCTCCTTCCTCCTGATCCCACGTATCCGTAATGACCGCACGTTTGGAGTGCTTGCCAGTTGGTAAGTAAATTTAGCTCCTTCCTCGTGATCCCACGTATCCGTAATGACCGCACATTTGGAGTGCTGGCCAGTTGGTAAGTAAATTTAGCTCCTTCCTCCTGATCCCACGTATCCGTAATGACCGCACGTTTGGAGTGCTAGCCAGTTGGTAAGTAAATTTAGTTCCTTCCTCCTGATCCCACGTATCTGTAATGACCGCACGTTTGGAGTGCTAGCCAGTTGGTAAGTAAATTTAGCTCCTTCCTCCTGATCCCAGAAGAATATTAAAAAAAAAATGATAGTTGTACTCTTTAATAGGAGAGCCATAACAATAAAATCGAGACCAAATTATGAAGTACATTCATTAGGTTCTATATTTTTTTAGAGATCTGTGCCTAAAAAAAAATCCTAGTGCCATGCAGTAGTGGAGTCTAGATTGAGATATGCTCTATACTGCTGGGGTGACTCGTACATTTTAATGCTTAATCAAATGATTAAATTACAAAAATACATAATCAGAATTATTACCAAAAGACGGAAGATGGACCATTATAGACCAGAGGTTCCCAACTAGTGATGAGTGGGAAGATTTCAGGTAGTGTGCGTCACGTGGTTGAAACGAGCAATGGGTATTATACTACTATATTGTATGCGTGCAAGGATATTTTACTACCATATTTGTATAATCAGTTTCAGTGTTATTACTAATAATTTTGTTTCTTGTATGTCATAGTTGTATTATTAACTTCCTAAATAAACTTACCCTAAATTAGTAAAGTAGTAACACAAGAGTAGTAGTAACATACACAAAAGAATCACATAATCACACGAATTTTCAGTACCACTGGCACTTTCTTCAGGTGAGTGGGTAAGTGCCAAAGTGCCAGTGGTACTGAAAATTCGTGTAATTATGTGATTCTTTTGTGTATGTTACTACTACTCTGATGTTAGTGAACTTGTCTTCTAAGGTAAGTTTGCTGATGTCCAATCTCTCCAGTATACTAATTCTTGGCCTAGTGCCCTTTAACCTAATCTATAATCAAATTATGTATGTTTAAAATTATCTTTCTTTGTACTAACAAGATGCAGTACCTGTATCAAAAGGTATTATTGTTTCTAAAACTTAATAAAAACCATAAATAATTCATTATGTGCGCATCAAATCGAGTTGCAGCGAATCGAATGGAAATTCTTTGAATCGCATCGCTGCATCAAATTGAAAAATATTTGCTGCATCGCACACACCTAACCAATTCCTAGACAGTTTTTAACACAGCTTAAACATTTTAAAAACTTATATTGCACCTAACCTGTTCATTGTGAGAAAATATTTTTCAGAACAGTGATACTACGGGATATGTGGGTAAATTAAGAAATATACTCTTAAATATGGAATATGTTTAAACGTTAATTTGAGATAAATTTGTTATGGAAATTCAATTATTGTGTGTTATTTTTTGTGTTTGATTGATACTGTATTTATTTTTAAACTGTAAACTCCATTATCCAATTATTGTGAACATGAATTATTCTTTTGTAATGCAGAATGTATGTAAAAGTATTTTTGCTTGGTTGTGTGTTTTTTTCTTTTATTTTCTGTTTTTCTTGTAGTTGAATATAGGTTTGTTCTAGCAGAAACTTTTTTTATGTAATCTAATACTATAATTTTAATGAATTTATTTATTTTACATTTTGTACTTTTCTCTTGGTTCAGTATAGTGAGACCCATCCCCCCACTCAAATCTGGAAGTCGTTCCAACTGGGGGATGGCTCAAAACCAGTCAAGCGATAGGATCACGGGTGGCAGTTGGAGGGTCAAATTACAACTCGGCAGCTGAGCAAAAACTAATTTATTTCAGAAAAAAGAACGAATTCATAAATAGAAAAATCTGGCAGAAGGCCACAATATCAATTACACTTGAAAATCCATAAGAAATACAAAATTAACAAGAGAATACAAACTACTACAAAAAACAACAAACGCTATAAATACCGAAATTACAAAACATATGTGCCTATCTGCAGAAAACTAGAGACACAAAAATATTAAGAAAAAACTTATAATGAAAAATTTAGACAATACCAAATAACTGGCAATTTAGCCCACATCCCATAATTCCACCGAGGCCAAGGAGTAAGTCGGAATCCCTGGGCAGCTCCAAATTAGAAGTAAAACATTAATAAGTAATCCCCTTTTGGTGAGACTAAAAAAAGAAGTAATTAAAAATAAAATATAACATGGTACCGTTTCTTTACCAACTGACATCAATAATACAATTCACGAAAATTAATAAATAACACTAACTTTACCACTAGGCCTAACAACAAAATAAACAATCCCATAATCTAAACAGTATAAAAAGAAAATCTGAAGACATACAAAATATTGAGAGATCACGGATATTAATGGTTCAAAACAAATTTAACAAGAGTGCCTAACAAAGATAAAAATGTAGAAAAATATAACAACAAAATACACTAATCTAAGATAAATAACAATAAATATTAACATGTATACACTATTAAAAAAATATATATGGCCAAAATAAAAATCACGTGGCTGTGTTCAAGTTCAAAGATAACTTTCAGTTTATTTTTATGAAGGGCGTGGCCTAGTGGAGAACATCTTTTTTTTCTTTTTATTTTTCTTTTCCTTTTTTTTTATATATCACACAAAATTACAACCCCCAGCTCAGCCGCCAGGAAAAACATGGAACACACTGACCTGAGGACAGAAGAATCCTACCCAAAGATGTAGGTGAGGCAACAGGGTTGCAACTGGGCTCTATACATGGTACTCAGGCCAGGCTAGCAGTGTAGATGGTAGAACTTCCTCCGGTCGGCAGGCTGAGGGCAAAATGTCCCACTCAAGAACCCTGAACTGCAAGGCCAAACCACAGCACATTAAAAACAATACAGCCAAAAACAAAAATAATACAGATAACAAACTAATAAATATACAGGTGCATGATACTGCAAAACAAAACATGAAAAGACAAATAAGAACATGATTGGAGCAAACAAGACAGTAAAAGATTAATTTTAGGCTACAAAGATTATGTTAAGAAATTAGATTTAAACCAAATTACATACTTAACAGATTATAAAAGAATTACATATATGGAAGTGAAAAAGACAAACAGAAAATCTAGGCTATTGGCACAGAAAACAAATGAAAATCAAACCAAACAGATAGACTAGGTTATTGTCAATGAACAGAAATATGGTAAATCGGTAACTTCAACTGCAAAAGGCTCAATCAAAATCATATAGAACTAACATTGAACATAAAACAAAATATAATAAAGAAATTAATGGTAAAATAGTAACCTTGAGCACATGGGCTCGAACCTAGTTTGACGAACATCTAGACCAAGAACAAATCTAACAACACACTGAATAAGCCCGACTATCATTATTATTTAAACAAAATATTTTCACCAAAAGGGTGATTAGATGTTTGAAATTACAAAATAAACACTTACGTTAAAGAGTCGCTAGCCCGACATTGTGTAGAGTCTAGGTGCGGTAGCAAGACAGGTCAACCTGACAGACCGAGAGTTGCCGAGAGTTGGAATCACGGAACGAGTCCGAGCCAATGGCCACTAAAGTAAACAAAACGCAGCGCACAAGCAATCTCAGGCAGCCTGGTAAACCATGACGACCAGTAGCAAAATGTACCGGTCAGACAACCCGGTACAATAGTTAATAATATGATGTACCCCCTCTTTATGCGTAAGGGGTACATACTATTTAGATATATGTATAGATTGTGGATTTTTTCCATTAATTCACTACAATAGACAATAGCTTTATTTTCATATTCATCAAGAACAGAATTGGCATCAAGTATTAAAATTTATAAAGTTTATGAGTCAAATAATAAAATTATTACATTAGTGTCAATAGGTAACAATAAGTACGTAAGTGGTCAAAAGTGTTCATATCTTGCACCTGCAATGTTTTTGAACTCTTCAACGGTGTAGATAGACTCTCTTACTAGCCAATTGAGTAAGTTCTTTTTTAGAGTCACTGGAGGGCAGGCCTTAAGATCTCTTGGAAGCATATTAAAAAGCAGCTACTGTATGTCGAATGTTCTATTGCTTTAAAAACTGTTACATAATCATTTTTATATCCACTGTGGTATTCCTTATCCACTAGGAATCCGATATCGTTGGTTTTATCTTACGCTTACCAAGAACTTGCACACGGAGAGCACATTTGGCACATTTGACGGTATATCAATCATTAGATTTCAAAGTTTGTGATCAACTTTAGTAGCCACCTAACCTAACCTGACCTGACCGAAACTAATCATAATTGCGATAAAAAAAGTAGTGGTAGTGAATTAATGGAACAGGTTTATTGTTAATAAGCAACTGTAAATTATCATATTTTGATAAATAAAGAGAGAATTATTATTTCAAAAATTAACTAGTCTACCTGAAGGGTTTCTTGTAATGTAATTAGGCTCATGCCCCTTGTATTATAATTGAACTATTGTTTCATACATATTAACAAGTCCTTCTACTTATAAGATACAAGAAAAAATATTCGAATACTTCTTTTCTTGGATGATTTTCATTATGTTAAGACAGACATATTATCTTGGATTGTAGATTTAAACAAATTAAAAGATTCCTGCATGTTACTTAGATCAGCTAAAAACGTGTACACTCTTCCTCAGAAATGATATTCATTTTCTATTTTTAATTTTCCTCCTCATTTTAAGTACTGTTCTTTATGTTTAATTGTCATAACATGTTGTAGGACTGAAGGGGAAGAAAATCACAAAGTAACTTCATTGGGAACAACAGCAGAAATTTATGAATATCTTCCTCAAGAGGGAAACTCGGGTTTCCGAATAAAAGCAAAAGCACGTCAACGATTTAAAGTGTTGACACTTGATCAAAGGTAAATTTATCTTGAGAATAGTTAATAACTAATTTTATAAAGACATATTGATACTTTTATAAAAAAAGTTTAAAGCAACTACCTGTATACAGAAAATACATTTCTTTGTTGTGATTCCTTAGTTAGTGATATTCTTTAGTTTTGCTTTTACAAAACTTACTAAACGTTCCCGTTTTTAAAACAATGTTTAAATGTTAGTTTTTACAATAAAGTAAGTTCCTCAATCGTTTTAGTTTTGCGATAGTAGGCAGATCTATCTTTTTGAAAAAAGTGCTTTAGATAAGCTCTTTGAAAATAGAAACAAAATTAAACAGGTGGACATATTCCAAAGCCATTAGTCTTATCATCAGTCCATTTCAGTAGAAGACTGCAAGTAAAGTGGAATAGAGCTAGGAGTTCAGACTCTAGGTAAATAATTCTCACTTGTAATCCATATATGCATTACTTGGATTCTGTAGTATCTATATTGTATGCTGAAAAAATCTGCTTGGATTTGAAAAATAGGGAGATTATTTCATGTTGAAGAGTCATTTGGAAAGTAACAAACATTTTGCTGTGACAAGTGGTTGTGTCGTCTCGCTACCAGCACAGTAAATTCTGCATCAGTTAGGATTTACGTGTGACATTAAAATGTGAAACAAAATTGATGATCCCACCAATTCTGAAGACAGCAATGTTATCCACTTTGTTCAATGTGTGTAAAAATGCAACCCACTGAAATTAATGACAGATAAGTGCGGTTATGTTAATGTGATGAACAAAGCATCATTTGAAAATGGTGCATCATATTTATGATGAATCACTCGGGCTGACTTCAGTTGATACTAACACGTTCAAAGCAGAGATTGAAAGAAAAGTTCAAGAAGGCAGGTGTTTCACTATTTATGAGCTATACTCAAACTTTTCAGAAATCTCAAAAACTGTGTTTTACGAAATTATTATTGATGAATTAGGCTGTAAAAAAAGTCTGCACCTGGTGGTTTCCTCACATTTTGAAAGCAAAACACAAAACAAACGATTAGCAGCTGCCTTAGAATTTCAAAGTCGCTAAGATGTTTTAATCATAGCGATGAATTTTTAAATCACATTGTTACTAGTTAAGATTTGCAATACCTCACAAAAAAAAAAAAAAAAAAAAGAAAAAAAGCCAGACAAAGTTTGAACTTAGAAAGGTGTGGGTTTGGCATCATACTATACTCATTTACTATATACATGAGAAATATACTTAACATATTTGCTGCGGCAGCATATGGAGTCGCGTAATGCACAGTGTGGCGCTGCCTTGCCCGGCTCAGTACTACGACAGCACGCTTACATATTTGAACATAGTAACAAGTAAAATTGATACATGTGCAATTCATACAATATTTTTAGTTCATACGTTATTTATTTACAATATTTAATCCCCTTCAACCCACCGGTTCATTCTATTCCAGTCTATTTATTCATCATCAGGAGCCATAATACACAAATCTGAATCTCCAATTTTATTTTCAAACTGTAAACTTACTGACTTCTGACTCACTATTACTTGTATTCCGTTTAAAAGGAACACCTGGTGAAGGAAGCCATGTTATAAACACAATAAATAACTAAAATACTAACACTATAAAGATTATATTATGTTAGAATCTACAGTTTCCGGTGACAAGGTACTATCTACAATATTTACAAGATGACCAGACGTTTCGCCCATACTGTGATGTGGTATCCTCAATGGTTTCTCTGAGACTGAAATCGGCAAGTGACCTTCCAGCTTTTATAACAGGTGGTGGGGTGGGGACTGGTTGGCAGGTATGCTGGAGGGTACTATCATCCTTACCCGAGTAGTAATAAAGTCCTTGCCAGCATCCCACATTACTACCCGAGAATCGTAAGGGAAGCCATAGAAATATATAAAAGAAGAAATAATTTTAATAAGGATGATAGTATACGGCTGCCAAAGACATGGAAACCCATTTTAAGTAAATTAAAATAAAATGGAAGAGTCAGCCATATTGATTTTTCGGTCAATGACCGTAGGTCACGTGGGTCGTGCCTCCGCCCTCCTCTCCAGCATACCTGCCAACCAGTCCCCACCCCACCACCTGTTATAAAAGCTGGAAGGTCACTTGCCGATTTCAGTCTCAGAGAAACCACTGAGGATGCCACATCACAGTATGGGCGAAACGTCTGGTCATCTTGTAAATATTGTAGATAGTACCTTGACGCGGTTGTCACCGGAAACTGTAGATTCTAGTTATGACACCGGCCGCTTAAGCCTAAGTTCTAAGATTATATTATGTTCACGATTTACTATACATTCAAAGTATACAAACAAACTCAATTCACTGAAAAAAAAAACACAACAAATTCAAGAAACAAACTACACGGTTATACTTTGTAACATTGCTAGACAATGCGCGCAAAATATCATTCTTCTACACCGAGTGCTGGGAGCACCCTGATAAATAAAAACAGCAGTTCAAAGTAGACACACCGGTGCGTCGTGCCTATCCCAGTAGGAAAATGGCTGACACACCGGTACGTCACCAGCAGTGAATGTGTTAAGTAGTGTAAGTCAGAAGTGTACAAAATGAATATGCTGAAACCAAGGTCAATAGCAATTGTTTACAGTTGGTCACAGTCCAGTAAATCTTCCTGGGATATGTTATTATTTAGATTAAGGTTATTATAATCATTAACTTTGCGTTTTCAGCGGTAACTGGAAAGCCAGAGTCCTCATTCTTCCTGAAGTGCGACTTTCCGATCCTCTCAATTGTGTAAAGCTGCAGTCTTTGCAAAGATTACGGTCTTCACCATCCAAACATCTAAGGTAAAATATTTGATCGAGAATGTTATTTTAAGATAACTGCACAAGTACATTTATTATTATTTTTACAAACACTTATGTAACACATAGATACACTTGTTTATGAGGTTTTAATGACAACTGTTAGTGTGATTTGTATATCAATGGTTTATTGGAACATAATTCCAGAGGTTTTTATAAGTATATGTGTAGGTATTTTAATGTTTTTGTATTCTTTTCATTTTATTTTTTAGTGTCATATTTCTGTTTGTATTTTTATTGTTTTTCTTTGGTGAACCAGATTTCAGCAATTTTAATTTTTGATCAGAAGAACTGGAACAAAGATTCCAGAAAACCATAATGAAAGACATCAACATTAATGTTATTTATCGATAAGAAATAAGAACTGACATTTTCTCTTCAGTTCTCAGTTGGAGTTCTTCTGCCAATATTTACAACAGTAAACATTTGGGGCACTAGGCTTATGATTTCACTGCTAATGTACGTGTATGGGTGGACGGGTGGGTCACTGCCAATGTACGTGTATGGGTGGGCGGGTGGATCACTGTCAATGTACGTGTATGGGTGGGCGGGTGGGTCACTGCCAATGTACGTGTATGGGTGGGCGGGTGGGTTAGGTTAGGTTAGGTTCATTGACTTCAGTAGTAATGAAAGGAAATGAAAGCATACCTGATAAACTTGGTAGACTGGTACACTGCAGAAAGAGACACAATCACATCACAAAGTGAGTCACTGTGATGTTTAGTGACTGAAGAAGAGGCCTGTGAGTTTTTCACTATCCAATTATTTGTGATGTGATGTCTCTTTCTACAGAGGACCAGTCTAACAAGTTTATCAGGTATGCTGCTTTCCTTTCCTTTCATTACAACAGAATCCAATATTACACTAAACAATCTTCACATTTTAACATGAGTTGATATTTTATAAGCTTATGTGTTAACCGAGAAACCAGATACCCATTCGCCCACCCATAAACGTACAGTGGTAGTAACCCACCTGCCCACCCATACACGAACATTGTATTTTATTGTATGTAATGAGGGGTAAGGGACTCTCGAGTAACTATAGTAGAAGAAAAGATACAAAAACTAATATATCATCAATGATGAAATAGACTTGTATTTTTTGTTAGAAGGAAATTTAACTTTAACTCAACCTAGAAAGATCATTTTGTATAAAAATAAAATCACAGCATTGGCCACATGTTGTAAAACCTTTTTTATATGATGTTGGCTTGATTTGCTTTCACACAAAACACTATATGAATCTAAAATATGCCTATTCTTAAGTTGTGTGGAAACAATATTTATTTAAGTGGCTTTGTTAGTAATTAAAGTAAATAATAATACTAATTTTAGGATTAACAAAGAAGCTTCAAAGAGCAACAGAGAACTTTTCTCATCCTTGGAATGTTCCTTAACTCCCAGACTCAAATAGTCTTTGGCACCCCAATTCAGCCCCAAAAGAATAACATGTAAACATAAAACACAATATACAGCTCCACTTGCTTACTCTCTCACCCTGCCTTTACATAGTTTTATGAATAGTTCCTTTTTGTTGTATGTGTTTTATTTTGTGTTTATTGTTTTTAATTTATAAAGATTATAAATTTGTTATGATGAACAATAGAAAATTCAGATCGTTGAATAAAATGGACTTTAAAATGTCATTTATATTATTTTTTTTTATTCACTTAATTTATAATTAACTCTAAATTTTGCATTTTTAATACAATTTTATTTTCTTCTATTCTTGATTGAAATTTTATATTTTACCATTGATTTTATACACAGATAGATTTCCCATCCAATGTTAAATTTTTAGTCTTAAAATATCAGCTGTTTTTGTGGTCCATTGTGGAGCGCTAGTGTAGTTTAGTCCCATGTAAATTAATGCAATTTAAACCAGCTGTGGTTGCGGGCCTCACTAACTAACAGGCACAAATATTCCTATTAGATGGAATATCTATTGTAGGTGTATATAATCAAGGATTTTACTTGTATATTTAATGTAGTTTGCATTTATATAAAAATCCGAATTTCTATTTAAAATATGAATGCTTGTATTTTTTTCACCATTTTGTTCCTATACTGTGAAATAACTTTATATTTACTAATGAATAATAATAATTAATATATTAAGAGAATTTTTTTGGAAATTAGAGTTATTTGAAAGCTAGGCAATTTTAAAACCAGATTTTAAGGATGAAGAAAAGTTTTGAATAACAACAGATATTATTTTACTTTTGCTATAAAAGAAAGGAAATAAAAATATTTGTTTAACCACAGACACATTTTAACATTTTTTGGAATTACATACTCTTTTTGGCAAGACAGTAGGAACAAGATATACTACTTGTTTGTAGTGTTGATAAATGTTAACTGAAGTACTGGCTGCCAGAAATGAAATGGTCTAGTATACACGATCCCTAAACTATTAAAACTTTCTGGTGGAATACATGTGTATAAATAAGCAAAGGTTCATCCTTCATGTGTGCTTACTTCAAAGAGTAAAAATAACTATAATGATGAATATTTATCGTACAAATTGTAAAAATTTAACTTTATGTCCTGCAAATTTGTTATTTCAAAGTCTAAATTTTTGACAGGTGTCGGAGAGCTGATGCAGCTTTGACACGTTGGCCGACCTTTGTTTATGAACAGTACAATATCAAGAGGTTACTTCGTGATATCAAAGAAGAACTGTCTGCCTCTTTACTGCAGGGTGAGTGGATTACATTTTTTACTCTTTTTAATCAACTCATCAACCCTCTAATATTCTTGTTATTACTATCTCCCTCCATTCCATTTAGGTCAAGTTTTCATTTTATACAGAAATTGCCTAAAGCCATTTGTCTATAATAATTTTCAACTTTTGATGGATCAGGACCTCACATTCACAAACAGCTTATGCAGTTCAATTTGGGTTTTGGATAAATTTATGGTTAATGATTTTTTTTAACTTCACTCGCTAGTTCACATGGGTCTGTATGACTGTGCATGAACTTTATTCAACAAGTGAAATACCTACCGTTGGCTGAGTTGGGATTTGAACCTAGGACCTTGCCCTCCGCAGGCAGAAGCCTTGGCCACTGAGCCACCACGCTGACTTAGTCATATTTGTTTAAACGTGTGTTAAAATCATGTTAATGATCATTGTATTGTTTTGATTTCATTCCGAGAATGTTATTAAAGCTTGTGGTTTTAATTTTAATTATTTTATTTATATAATTTACGATGCTAAGTTGTCATCAATCCATCTTTGTAAGAGTCCCTATACTCAAAGGCTGTTATATTTATTATTTAGTCATTAGTTGTAAGACATTCAGCACTTATGACAAATGGTCATATTGAAAATTAAGCCTACCTTTACCTAATATAAATAATAATATAAATGAATAAAAGAACTAGTTTTTCTTGTGAAAGATGTATGTAAAGAAAGGCAACATTTGTTCAGCAAAAATTATTTAACTTTTGATTTACAGAAGAGAAATATAAAGCTACTGCAAAAGTCATTATGCCAGAAGATCCAACAGAACTCTCCTTTTGGGTTGCTCAAAACTTGCCGTTGACAGATAAACATCGGGTATTACTGCTAAAACTCAACTCTCCAATCCAACGCCTTCGATTTGAACTGCACGCCTTAAAAATGGTATTGTAATATATAATTCTTTATATTTTTGTGTGCATGAAGTATCTGGAGAAAATCAGCAAATTGGTACATTCAGTAACCATAAATAAACACAAAATACATATTACTATTGACTAGGGGTGTGCGAGTAGCTCGAAATTCAAGTGTTTTTCAAAGTTTTAAAAAAAACTTGATTTGGACTTAAGATTAAAAAAACTTGAAAAAAATCAAGTTGAGTTTTGTCATATCTTTGACAGTAAAACGCTATAATCAAGATAAAAGTCCCATTTGTATAATTCGATATCTTGTAATGCAATTCTATTATGTTCTGGTAACGTGTTACAGTAGTCCCTCATTAATCCGACACAATTCAGATCAGGTTTGTGTTGGATTAGTGAAAAAGCCGGATTACTGGAGTTCAATGGCAAAACAAGTTTATGTAATAGAATGTATATTGTAACTAAAAAAGTAAATTTTTACAATAAAGAAGTACAATAGTTTCAAAGTAAGAAAAGTATGTTACACCAGTTGAGTAAAGTTGAGAAAAGTATGTACTTGTTTTACCATATATATCAAAAACAAGTTAAAAAGCTTACAACAATTGAAGATATTAATCCTTTAAAACTTTGCAAAAAAGAAAAAAATAGTTAAAATAAAATGTAATTATTGATAAAAATATAAAAAAATAGTAAAAATGATTGAGAGTTGTCTTGTGCTTGTGTCTTGTGAGATAGGAAATATGTATTTTTCAACAATATTTCCTAATCATTTTTCTAATGCAATATTTTGCATTATTAATAAAATGTCTAAACAGAGAAACTTATATATTTAACTTTCTATAAAAACCTTTTAATTATTATACACTATAAAACTAGAAGCATAATCATATCATTCATAATGTGATATGAATTGTAAACAGAATGGAATGTTACCATCAGGTGTTTTTATTGGGCAGGAAGTGATAAGAAAGGGTCAGGATAAACAAGGGTAGAGCTCAAGCTGCAAAGATGATCTTCCTCTTTACTGCCTTTGGAATTCTAATGTTATCTGTTCTTTCAAGTACTGATAAGGAAATAGGCAGACTGTGGGCAGACATTTTCTGATGAAGTTGTTTTGTTTATCTTACAGTCTGACAAAGTTATTTCGTTTATCTTTTGGTCAGAAATTGTTGTTTCATTGTTCTGTTTATTAGCACTTTTCACTCCAGAAACATTCCTGATATGAAAGCTATCTCCCCCTTTGGTTTTCTGGAACAAGAACCATTCTGGTTCTTTTATCAGTAACAATAGAACTGGCGGGATTACTGGGGAAGCCGGACTGGCGCAGGGCCGGATTATAGAGGGACTACTGTATAATGATCTGTTATTTTTGTTACCTGTTACTCTTGACACGTTGCTGTTGATGTTCCAGACAGTTATTCTGTTGTGGCCTGACGTTACTTAAAGCCTTTAAGCCTAGTTATTCGTTGCGGCTGGTATAGCTAACGTTCCAAGTTACCAAAGGTTATAAAGCTAAAGTTTGCCTTATGTTACGTTACGATAATTAGTTACGGGCATTGCGGCTTTGCTTGACGTTACAGAGTTACCGCTCAAAGTTCGTTCTGTTATCAATAATTTAACTCTAACATGCAAGAGTCTTAAGTTTCATTCGTTGTTTAGTTACAGTACCATTTACTTTTCAGTGCGTTATACTTACTCACCATTACCACTATGCGTTACAGTTAAATATAACCTTACATTTATATATGTGTTGCATATGTTTTATAACCTTATCATGCATCATGACTGGGAGTTACAAAAATACCAGTTATTTCTTGTAACCTGTTAAATCTATAACAGGTTACATTGCTATAGAGCAAAAAATAGAGGAAGAAAAAAAATGCTAATGGAAACTATATTAAAAATTCAAGTAATAGCTGCAAGGCTGCATGGGATACAGTTAAAACAGAATCCAACAATCGAAAAGAATATTCTGATACAAAAATAGATGTTAAAGATTTTAATGATTATTTTGTGGACTCTGTAGTTCAAGTCAAGGTACGTCCAACAATGTAGCAATTAGTTACTTAAACAAATATTTACTGAGCTTTAAAAAGAGAGGGGTACGTTTAACTGGAGTAGAATTACCAAAGATATATTTTAAATGTTTTAAAATGTGTTTCAAATCTAAGTACATTAAAAATCGAAGATTTAAATGGATTTTCAAACAAAATGGTTAAACAAATAATAGATGTAATTGTTGAACCACTTGTTTTGATTTACAATATGATGTATGAAGAAAGATGTTGGATGAAGAAACTTTTTCCCAAGTTCTAAAGATTACTAAAATTGTTCCAGTGTACCAAAAGGGTGAAAAATCTAGTACTTCAAGTTACAGACCAATTTCTCTTGTTCCTACATTTAGTAAGGTTTTCTAGTGTTGTATCAAAGATCAATTAAATTCTTTACTTTATGAAAATGAACTCAACTGTCAAGAGCAATATGGGTTTCTTAGAGGTCTTAACACTGTTAAAGCTGTTGAAAAAAAATGTAGAAAAATATTAAATAATTTTGAGAATAAACTGATTTCTTCTACATTTAACAACAGAGGCATTTGACTGCATTTCACATGTATTGCGTCTAGAAAAGTTACAAAGCTATGGAATTGAAAATAATGAGTTGAAACTAGTGTTATCTTACTTAAGTGAAAGAAAACAGATGGTGAAAAATAGAGAAAAAATCAGATTTTAAAGTTACTCGAATAGGAGCCCCTCAAGGATCAGTACTGGGATCTTTCTTG
Source organism: Stictocephala bisonia (assembly GCA_035578905.1). NCBI lineage: Eukaryota > Metazoa > Arthropoda > Insecta > Hemiptera > Membracidae > Stictocephala > Stictocephala bisonia. The sequence continues at coordinate 25,419 of JAQJVL010000673.1, read as the reverse complement.
TTTATAATGGCAGTAAATGATTTTTCATATAACATGACTTGTCCAGCTGTGTTATATGCGGACGACACTACACTTATGGCAGTGTAAACAAACCAAAAACGTTTCGTTTGGCGCTCAACAACAGCTGACGTCTGCCAGACATATGATTTCAAAGCCTTTTAAAATAAAATTCGGTACTGATATTCAAATAAAACAACTTCTATTGGATAGATAAATCAATGTTCTTTAATTCAGTACAACGAGAATTATTATGACATAACTTGTTTGTAAGAAATATTGAATGTATCGATCAGGAGTTTGTATTGAGGCCGGATTTTTGGCATTGCCAGTACAGAATGGATTTATGCCAGATATCTGGTGAATGCCAGCTTGAGGGTTAAAATTAATTTCCCCCGCACCAATATTTATTAACCCACCAATACACGCACTGTGGTATTGCCCGCCCTCCCACCTATACATGCAATGTGGTATTGACCCACCCGCCCACACCTACACGCAATGTGGTATTGGCCCACCCGCCCACACATACACGCACTGTGATTCTAATTCTATTATTAGAAAATCTAATAACCTCTTAACGACCGCAGTGCCATTTATGGCACACACCCGAAAATATTTTTTATTCTCACTGTTTTAACTTCATTGAGTTGTTTTGGACCACTGGCCCATTTCTGGCACTCACCTCTACTGAATGGACACCAGTGGAGTGATCTGGTGGTAACAATTTGAACTACTCAGTCACAAGTGTCTGCTAACCTCAACAAAAGTGTACTACAGAAATATCATATCATTCCAAGTTGTTTCAACCCTGTTTTAAGGTAAGTCTGTACCCTCATAAAATCATACCATATTTATATGCTTATAAACTATAACCTGTCACGTTTACAATGTGTGTACTTCAATTACACAGCTGTTTATGGACAAATTTAGGTTTGTGCCACATATGGGCCTCTAGGCTATAAGCATGATATTGGCCATGTAGCCTTTGTGCCTAATATGGAACCTTGGGCTGTTAATCAACTTTGTTACTTTTGTATGATAAATCTAATGAACATCGAAATATATTATATTTTGAAATATAATATAAACTATAATTACTCTAATGTCATAAACCTTCATTGATAGGCTACAATGAATCTCAATTATTTTTATTGCCTAATAATAAACTTATGATATTTACGTAAATATGTTTTGATTTAGATGAAAAGGATGCAGCGAGTGAATTGCCAATCAGTCTTCATACCCCCTGATGACAGCGAAGACAGCTTGGCAGATGATACGGATGAAGATCCGGATTACACACCAGAAAAGAGCCAAAAGCAAAATCGCCATGTCATTTCCATTCAAGGTAAAAATTCCTTTTCGTTGTTTCAGTTTATGTGAAACCCAACACAATATCATTGTATCCCCTTCATATAAGGAACACAAATAATATACTGTTGTTTGAAATGTACTTAGGCATTTATGTAGTTTTCTTTACAGGCGAATCTTCCAACTAATCAAAATGAAATGAACTTAAGAATGTTATTTTGTTCACAGGCGGCTCTTCTGACTCATCGGATCAAGAGGACACTGAATCTGAACAGGAAGTGTCAACAGAAAGAAGTAAGAAGATGCGTAAAGAAATCCCAGTATGGTTTGATGTACCTAGAGATCAAAGTGAAGCACTATTTCCAGAGTGGAATAAGGTACCTTCTGAAGATAATGAGTTAGGTTGTCCAGTGGACTATTTTAAGTATTTTTTTGATACATCTATAATTGAGAGCATTGCAAATCAAAACAACTTGTTCAGCGTCCAAAAAAATGTAAATAAGCCACTCAACACAAATGCTACTGAAATTGATCAATTTATAGGAGTATGTGCTTATATGAGTATTTATAATTTGCCATTCGAGTTTCAAGACTCGAATTGATAAAATTGCTGATGTAATGCCCAGAAGTCGATGGGAAGAAATAAAAACAAACTTACATTTCAATGACAATACTACACAGCCTAGTTTAGATGACCCTGATCGTGACCGTTTATTTAAAATCAGACCTTTGGTAGATGCTTTGCAAGAAAAGTACAAACATATCCCGTTTGAAAATCAAATGCTTTGTGTGGATGAACAAACTGTACCATTTAAAGGTTCATCTTCTTTAAAACAATACAACCCTCAAAAACCGCACAAGTGGGGTTATAAGATATTTGTATTGAGTGATCAGAAGGGCCTTATCCATAACTTCATAATATATTCTGGTTAAATCAAGCCAGTTGATGATTTTCCAGACATTGGACAAAGTTCAAATATAGTATTGCAGCTAATCCAACACGTACCAATGAATGTAAACCATATACTATATATTTTGATAATTGGTATTCTTCTCCAATGTTGTTTGTGACATTGGGAAATATGGGTATTACAGCTCTTGGCACTGTACGAATAAATCGTTTTCCAGGTCTAGAATTTTCTTCAGACAACGATATGAAGAAGAAAGGTAGGGGCTCTGTAGAGGAAAAGGTGTCAGAAATTGATGGCGTACCTATTAGAGCCATCAAATGGTACGATAACAAAGGTGTAGTAATAGCAACAACCTTTGATAGCTGCGAACCACAGAGCACCATTGAACGTTTCGATAGAAAAATGAAAACCCATTTAGAAGTTAAGTGCCCACGAGCTATCACCACTTACAATAAGTTCATGGGTGGTGTAGACCTTATTGATGGTTTAATAAGTTACTACAGAACTAAAATTAAATCTAAAAAGTATTACTTACGATTCTTCTTTCATTTCATTGACATGGCGATTGTGTCAGCTTGGCTACTCTACAGAAGAGACTGTGAAAAAGAAGGAATACGTAGGCAAAATATTATGGATTTATTAGAATTCAAAATAGAAGTGGCCGAATCGTTATCTAAACAAGGGAAAGACTTAACGAAGAGAGGGAGGCCTTCTACTTCTGCATCATTTATTGATCATGAACAGGACAACAAAGAACACAGGGGACCAGCCAAGCCAATCCCTACACCAATAGTACGCCGTGACAGTGTTGGACACTGGCCGACATACACAGATGAAAGGCAACGTTGTAGGCACCCTTTTTGCAAAGACAAGTCTTATATCAAGTGTGCTAAATGCAATGTTCATTTATGTATTAAGAAAGTTAAGAACTGTTTTGTTGATTTTCATAAATAAACACTTCCAAACAAAAAAATAAAGTTCCATTACAAATTAATCTTTGTTTCATTTTAATCCCAAAGTGCCAAAAATGGAACAAACCAAATATGTACAAATTATCCGTAGTGGACCACTGTGCCATATATGGCACCAAGCCATATTTCTTAATCCAACTTATTTAATTTTTTTTACCTGCATATATATGTTTATTTGATTGTTAATAATATATTTTTCAGTAAATAACATTTTTATTTGAATAATTTCTTGTACCAGGCATTAAGAGGATAATAGAACAAAATAATTCCTTGGATGTAGCTCTAGAATGGTTTAAATCAAATGGATTAATGGTCAGTGATAGTAAAACTGAAAACATATTTTTTTCTTTGGATAGTGAAGTAGTTTTAGATAGTAAGTCTGTTTAATTACTAGTTATATATTTCGATAATAGATTAAACTGGGTTTCACATATCAATAGTCTGTGCAATAAGTTATCTAGAGTTACCTACTTACTTAGAAAATTAAAATGTTGTGTTAGCCTATCTATGCTAATCACAGCCTACTGAGCTTTCTTCAAATCTCATTTGATGTATGGGATTACACTTTGGGGTAATAGTAGTTCTGCACATAAGAGAACTAAGAGAAGTTTTGGCAAAAGAAAGCCCTAAGAACAATAAAATCTATTCCAGACAAAGAATCGTGTTTACCAGTTTTCAAAGATCTACAAATAATGACATTTCCTTGCATTTACATATATTGCTGTCTGTTTAGTGATAAAGAAAACTTAAATAAACTTAAACTCAGGCAAGATATTCATACTCTCAGTACAAGAAATAATTATTTACTAGAACAAGTCTCAGTAAGGTTGCAAAAGACTAAAAACAGTCATATTTGTATGAAAATAAAATGATTTAATAAACTTCCTCGAGAAGCTTGGATTGTAACAGTAAACAGATTGAAGTTAGTCTTAGGTAAATGGTTAAAAAAATAATATATTTTATTCCATTGATGACTAATTGGCCTGTGATATTAGTAATTTATGTTTTTAATTAGATTGATTTTACAAGTTTTATTATCTACCTGTTTTTACCAGATTTGTTTATACATATTATGTTTTACTAAATAATTTATTTTAGTTTTAGTAAATATATTTAAGGGATTTGATTTATTTAGATTCTGCTATTTATATTTTGATATTATATCTGTACATTGCCTGTATATCTGCCTTTATGACTTCTATTGCATTGTGAATTACTGCTTAGCGACAATAAAAATCTTGACTCTATAACCATGTTATTTATCCTGTTTTGTTAAATAACGCCCATCTCTTGACAACTCAACTTGACAGTAGAAACATGGAAGTATGAATAGTACGATGAAAACGAAATCAAGATTAACCTTGACCAGTCAAGTACCTTGGAAATATAATAAAAATAAAATAAAATGGATTGTAGTGACTCTTTCTACATCTATTGCTGTATTCTTTATATATTAAGAAAATTAATTTAAGTTTGTCAGTTTGATTAAAGTTTATAGACCAACTTTCGCAGTAGAGTTAGCCGTAAGGCTATTATATACTGTTTTTAGCGCCAGATTGCAATTTTTGGTTAGTTTCAACATTTTAAATTTTTGCTCTGAATTTATTTTAGGCCTCCTTTTTATAAGTTATGATAAACATTTCACATATTATTATACAGTTTATTTAACATATATCTTTATGAATGTTTATATTTAATCACTGATACAATCATTTCATAGATTCTAAAACAATTTTCTGAACTTTATTAATTATTCAGTAAACTAAATAAATAGTGTTAGAATGTATTGCTTACTTCATTCCATTGTTTTCATTTTTGAAAATTAAGGGTAAAACACTCGACTCGAAAAAAAACTCGAACTCGAAATTATACCTAAAAACTTGACTCGACTTGACTCATAAAACTGCTACCCACTCACCCCTACTAGTGACTTTAAATTTTCGTTAAATGAACAAAATGCACCGTAAGTATTTGTTTTTGTTTGAAACAAACTTGTACATATATTTTGTATGTATCTTTGTTATGTTTTAGTTATACAATTTTATAGTCGTATATTTATTTATAAACTTTGGGGCTTCTGAGTATGAAAATGTAAGCGTTATCTAAAGTTATATAGTTAAGGGAAAATAATTATTTTAACAAATTTAGATCTATACAATTATTGAGATTCAGAGACCCCACACTAGTAATGTTTATATATTGCTTATATACAGTAAGTAATAATGACTTTTGTCATTATCCTCTTTACTGACAGTAAAACTGTATAGCTAAAAATCGTAGTACAATTTTTGGTACGAATCAGGGGTTTAGCGTGCGCTAATTAAAGTGTTTTTTATTTTTGTAGTGCCAGCAAGTATTGTGTTGTGAAAAGTGTCGAGTTGTTATTGGATCAAGAGCAGATATGTTCTGCATGTCCTCCGAAGGCCCTCAAGGCACTTACGTCAACCCTGGAGGTTTTTTACATGAGACTGTCACCCTATCAAAGGTCCAAAACATCACCTCCTTAGGCTACCCATCCACTGAATTCAGTTGGTTCCCTGGGTGAGTAGATTGTTAGTTTTCAGCTCCTATATTTTCATAAGTTTTCAATAGATTGAAAGGTTATGAAACTTTAAAGACTTATGTTGGTTGCAAGTTTTAGTTTTACTTCCATGATCAATTTCTAAATTTTACTAAGGAAGTAGAATCCCCTACGATGTATCCCCAGATAAACAAATTGCCAGCTCGGATTTTTGGATGTATTACGCAGTGACAACCGGTAATGCATGACAAGTTAAAAGATCAGCGCCTGCAATATTCAAGATGCAAAACTCAAACACTCGTTTAATAGTAATTTTATCCAAGAAAAAAATTATTTTTTCTGATTGTCAAGCTGGATAATACAGACAGCCTGATAAAGCAAGGCAGAATAATCAAGGTTGACTGTATTTGTGAAACTCTGGTGAATTGTGAAAGCATAAGTTTAATGAATGTATTGAAATTGGGTTTAAAATCATCAGTATATAACAACATACGTCACAGTCAGATATGTTTGTATTGATTCTTTTGATGATTGCGGGAGCTACATGGAGATTACTGGAGTTGTAAATATGACACAACCGTACATATTTGGGGTATGAGGGATATGGGTCAATACCACCATACGAACAATTTTAGTCTTATTATGTGTTATAATCCTTTATGAATTTGGATACATTTTTGGAGTTCGTAAAGCTGTCCTGCTAGTAAAGAGTAGTTACCAGCTTATTTTAGGTTATCCAACAAGTTAAAAAAGGTGTTTTTATACACAAATATCTGACCACGTGATCCATCAGTGAGAGATTTTGATTGTTTTGGAAAACAAAATATAAATAATAACAAGACACATTTAATAATCTTCCAGTTTGTAATCTCTATTTCATAAACACTAAGTTATGCCATTTTAAGCAATTAATGTAATGCTTGTTGTAGATGTATTCTCAGAAAGGTAATAATTCAGGCTCATTAATTATTTTAGGTTCTACAAAATATTTGGCAGTATTATAAAAACCTCCAGGCTCTTGCTTCAAAACCAATGTGCAATTCACCAATGTGCAAATATGAAATATAAATTCATGGTAGAGGTAGAAAATTGGTGAAATTTAAAGGAAAGTTTAGTTCACAAATAACCAATTTGCATTAGATGGTTGGGAAATTTGACACCATCATCATCTTTGGAAGTTGAAGAGTTGTGGAAAATAAAACATCAAATTTATATTTGTTATTTGGGGTAGGACACATGTATAAAACAGTTGTATTTGAAATATTTTGCATCTACATAAATTGTTTTGTTATAAATTCTCTTGAAGAGGCGAAATATTTTTACATTTTACACTTAAAGCTATTTAAAAAGTTGCACAGCTTGAATAAATCCATCAGGGTGTCTACCGGTCACGGAAGTCACGGAAGTCCCCGAAAAGTCCCGTATTTGTATGAAGGGTCACGGAAGTCACCAAAAGTCACGAATTTTTATTCGTAGGTCACCGAAATATGGACAACTTTTTCTATTATTATTTTGATTTTTTTTCGCTCAATGATGGTTTTTCAAGCGTTTTGATTCAGTTGATCGTTCGTCAACGTCAAGAGTGATACATCGATGCGTGTATACGCTGAGCGTAATATTGTGTAGAGTAGAACACAGAAAACATAAGGAAGGCAGTGCACATGGAAGAAATAAGAATGTTTTTAGATGGAATGGAGAAATGCATAAGAAAGTTCGACGCGATTGGCTGTTGTCTTGGCAACGTAATTTCATCGCGAGCGCATGCGCAGAGACTCGGAAATGTGTTCTACTATTCGCAATGCGCCGTACTTTCAAACACCTGTTTTCGTGAGTTTGTTTTGTTTGCCATTCTTTTCCTTGTTCCAAGTTGGTTCCTTTCGTGAGAGGTCCAACCTCTCAGACCATACCGGTATTCAACCAGTGAATCGTGACCGACTATAGCTTGAATAAAGCAAGTTAGTCTGTTAAGTTGAACTGCTTTGTTTGCACCTAATTTGGCGTTGGCATAAATCCAATACGGTGAAGCAGTGATTTTTAATTCATTTTCTAAAGTGCCATTAAAGTAAACTCTTTAGAAATATTTTAGTGTACAGTAATAATTTGTTCAGACATAGTGTGAAATATCAGTGAAAGTTATTTTAGTTTCTTTTTAATAAGTTAGTGTAGTAATAGTTATAGGCCTACTAGTTTTTCAGTTGACAGAGACAACATGCCGGGCAAGTGCCGATTCCAAGTAACGTGGTCTGAAGACGACAATTTTAAAATGTGGTTGAGACCAGGTAAAGACTTATACACAGCATTTTGCTGTTTATGCAAAAGACATTTTGATGTCTCTCATTCGGGTGTTAATAGTCTTAAGTCACACAAATTGGGAAAAAAAACATGCCGAATTAGAAAAAAACCTTAAAAGCGGCATTAATTATGCACTTTCTTGCCACCAAACAAATTTTGAACATTTTGCTTGAAATGGGTCTAGAATTGGCTGTATTTTCACGAGATATGCTTTTTATTCCGCGGAAATAACGTATTTTACCGAAATATTCGAAAAAACCAATATCACAACTTTTAGTATTTTTGTCATATTTCCGTTAATTTATAATGGTATTTTAATCATCTTTTTTTTATTTTGATGTGTTTTTTGCGCTGAATACAAATTTGAAAACTATTTTGGTCTATTACAAATATTTCTCGAGAAATAACGGAAAACTACTATCGCGGCGGATCGCGATTAGCGGCCACTACGCGATCATTATATACAACTATTAATCACAAAAACCGAATTCACCTATATTCCCGCCGGAGTGACGGCCGGCAGGCCGTCACGGAGGCCAAATGTTCGAATTTAACACAAATTACGAATATTTGTTGAGAAAATAGACAATTAGGATAAGTTAGGTTATGTTTGGTTGTCAGTAAAAAATGCATTTTTCGAGCTGAAAAAATAATTTTACTACAAAACCAGTTATATATTTGTGTTCAACATAAAAAAACACAAGAAATGGGAAAAAAATTTGTCGAAAAATAACGATTTTTAAAAAGTTGGTTTTTTTATTATTAGATAAAAAACTAGTTTTTTGATTTGACCTAGGTCTAAGGTTTTTCCAAAAAAATTCTGTGCAGTGAGATGGACAGAAAACTCCATTGTTATAAGAAGGTGCTTAGACATTCTTCCTTCTTTAAATCAATATTGTAACACCATTGTTGAACCCCCTGCAACAAAAAACTTTGGGGTAGGTGCACGGAAAATCTTTATTTTTATCGAAAAATGTTTTTTTTCACCATTTTATAGCTTAAAATGTCCTCTTTCCAACGGTATATAACACTCATTATTTATTATTTTCTAAATGTGCTTAAAAATTAGTTTTCTAAAAGTGTCCTACTCGATTTTCTATTGAAATCATCTCTCTGAGTGCCACACATTGTGTATTCATTTATTACACTAATATCATCTTCATATAGTAATACTAGTGCATATAGTAATTGTAGTAATAAATTTGAAGAAGATTAAGGGAAGGAACCATCATATGCACCAGGGTTTCATTAATGTAAGTTTTGTGTTGTTTTTATTAGTAAAACTGTATTTAATTTGGTTTATTGCGATTTTCCGAAAGTTGTGTTTTTTGACACATATGTTCCTTTTCCTCAAAAACTACTAATGGTAACAAGATAACACTTTTTGTGGTTGTATATGTAACTTAGTTACATAAGCAGAATTAAAAAATAGTCAAAATTAACAAAGAATAACATTTAAAAAAAATTATAAATGAAAAGAATTTGAAAAAATTTTATAGACTTTTAAAATTTTGTGAAAAATTTATAATTATTCCAAAGTTAGATTTTACACCCGTAGTTTATGTAACAAAGGCCAGTGTATCAGGTAAAAAAAAACAGAAATGAAATATCTTTTCTACTTTCTGAGAAAAAGGTACATATGTTAACACTACGGAAGATAGGGCGCACCTACCCCCTTAACATAGTTAAGTCTTTCTTGCATGATGACAAAACTCTGGAGGTTAAACTTCATTTCTCAGCCATGATTGCAGAGGAGTTAGAAGTATTTTTGACATCTTTTCAAAAGAATGATCCTCTGCTTCCTTTTTTACACCAGGAAGTGCTTTCTCTAATGAGAGGCCTGGCCAGTAAAATAATCAAAAATAAAGTTATTGCAACGGCCACCACAGCTTATAAATTAAAACAAATAGATCTAGACAAGTTTGAAAATTTTTAAACTCTGGATAACATTGATATTGGCTTTGGTGCAAGATCTGCTCTTAGAAATATTGAAGAAGTTCATGTCCAGACTTTCAAGCTTGATTGTAAAAAATTTATTTTGGGAATTTACCAAACTTGTTTATTTTGGAAAAAAAGTTGAAAATTCATATTTTTAAGGCAAAGTTCCAATACATGGTTTATTTTACTGTTTATACTATGCATTTTTAAGTGTTTTGTTTCTTAATGTTATTATTATTCAATAAATATTTGTAAATATTTTACTTAATTACATGCAGAGGAAGCAAAATATATCATATGTCCGTATCAAATGTCTGAACGTTGAAACCACCTAAAATTTGTTAAGTCACCGAATTTCAGAAAATTGGTCACCAAAAGTCACCAAAAAGTCCCCGATTTTTTTATCAGCCCACTGGTAGACACCCTGTCCATGTAATCTAGCTTAGTTGTCTTCTGTTCTGATAGCTGAAGCACCAAGCTTTTTCTATCAAAACTAACCTCAAGAATATTAACACGTTAGTGATCTGTGCATGCACATGGTGCAGGTCCACCCCTTATTGTTAGTTTTGTGTTATTGCCTCAGTGTTTTGATTATTTGTCGAAGCGTTGTGAGCACTCTACAAATAATCTGTTGAACCAAAAATACTGTTATTTGAAAATAAAATATTCAAATAAAACCACATATTCATTATATTTCACCGCTCATGGTGAAGAGTATCACTTGTAGATTAGCAGCGAATGTGTTAAATTTGATTCTTGAAAGTGCCGATAGTAGTTGGTTTATCAAATAAGGTAATTTTGGCAAATTTTACAAAAATATTTGATTGGAGGGTATTATAACTATTACAGTGAGTTTGTCCTTAGATATGCCTGGATTATTTGCAAGTGTCGTCACTGTGGACAGCATATGGGCTGGAAGTTCAAGGCCACTACAAACCAGCTGAAACCTAAAAAGTTTTGGGGCCTGTGTCGCCGTTCCTTCTCTATCGAAGTAGGTGCCCCACAAGAGTCTGAAGACAACAAACAACCCATAATATTTTAAAACGCCCTGATAAAGATAAGCAGACTGTGATTGATAAGGATACCTATATTTTATATAAGTGATAAGAACCTAGGACCTTTCTCTTTGAAGTAATTTATTTAGTAAAAGAAAATTATTGTTTGATGACTTTGACATTCATCTAGTCTAGACTAGTACATTTCTATCATTTAGTTTGTATTTGGTTCAACTATTTAAATATGTTTTGTTTATATATGATTGTTATTCTCATTGCTGAAAATAAAATAAGATAATGCTGTTGTAAATATAATTTTTAAGTTTGAATAATTATTACTGAATAATGCAAATAAAATAAAAAACAAAAAACCTTTTATGTAAAAAATAATCAAAAAAGTCAAATATGTACTCTAGAAATCTAATATTGAAGGCAAACTTGATTCGCTCATTCGAACATGAGTTTAATGTTCAGTTCAATTAAGCTTCATAATTCCTTAAGCTTCAGATCAATATAATGCACTGGTTTTAAAAGGATTAATATTTTATTTATTTATTCATAAGACGCCGATCATCAAGATATGGGCGAATATGGATTTCGAATGAGTGTAGATGAACGAATGTAGTCATTGTTACAAACTAAGGCCGACTATTCCTTAGAAAGTGTCATTAATTAATAGCCCAATGACAAATGAACAGCCGGTGAATATTTATAGTGAACATATGTATGGTAGAAAATTAAAACTAAAATTTATAAAAGCCAAACAAAGAAATAAATCATGAAGCTTATCTATAGTATATTTCAAAGATACAAAATGTCCCATACTGTACACGTGAAAAAATTGTAGTAAAATATCTATTTTTCCAGTTATTATACCCAAATTTTGTCCTTTCTTTTTGAGTCTCTGCTAGGTTAAGTTTAAATATAAATCGTAAGGCACTTTAATAAAACTAACTACGTTATTGTGTCCCTTTAATTTTTCCATATGATTGATATAAATTTGGTTTAATTACAAGTACAGTTGCTTTAGTTTTGTACCTATGGCTCAGTTACAGCTCTCAAATTGTCAGGACTGGTTTTGTATACAATTTAGTATCACTAATATTTTGACATATAAGCTTATAGTTGTAGTGTGATAAAATATTTTTAAATACTTTGTACAAAATTATCTTATGTCTTTGGAAATGAGGCAATGAAACTGTAAGACTGCAATTGATAAACATAATAAAGAGGTTATATTTATGATATCGTATGTATAACGTATATTGACTCTTCTTCGTAATAGATTGAGGGCTCAGTTATTATGGTTAAAACTGTAGTAGATATTCTAGGTTTAATTTAGTTTTTTATTTACATCGTATCATCATTGTTAAACATGCTAATTATACTGTACCGTTATAACAGAAACTTAAGTTATACATTAATATTGCAGATAGAACATCTGGTAAATTTAGTGGTTTTACTATGAAAATACCTAAGTTTTTCTTTCTGTTGTGATTGAAGAAATACAAATATAACTACTGCTTGTTGTGATTGTACTTTATTACCAGCGTTAGCCAAATGCGGTGTTATAACTTGTTAAATAATAGACCCGAAAAAATATATCTGCTATCATTAATTTTTGATAATGTTCAATAAGTACATTTTAAGTTATTTTTGAAAAACAAATCCATAATTATTGTACATAAAGAGCATAGAAATAGATCCACTCATGAGCAGATGCCTGTGTGAGAGAAACGAGTTATTATTTTAAAAACTTGTTTCACTTTTCGACGAGTCCAACTAGAGGTGTTTTATTAACTACATGACGTTTCAAGAGGTATGAAACTCCTCTCTCCTCTCGCTCTCAAATGGCCAAAATTAACTTACATTTATATCAAAAATAAAAAGAAAAATTAAAAGCCTGAAGAACAGGCCTGTAAAAAAACTTTTTACAAAATTACTATATATTACATAATTATACTTTAAAAAAATATACTGTACACACAAAAAATAAAATGCCAATAACATTTTCTGAAAATGAAAAAAACAATATAACAATAACAAAACTAATGAAAAAAACATGCAAATCTTACATGAACGCCGCACCGGCTAAGGGAGCCGTGGGGGTATGTCCATCCCTTATACTAAACACACCACAACTGGAAATATCTTATGTTATAAGTTAATTTAGGCCACTTGAGAACGAGAGGAATTTCATACCTCTCAAAACCTCATGTAAGAGGCGTGTTTTTAAAGTAAGTACCGTTTTTAAATTACGCCGCCGCAGCACTGCGGTCGCCGTTTAGCGCATGCGCGCCATGTAGCCACATCTGTTGGGAAGCCACAGACGCCATTACGGAACCATCCGATCGAGTCTACATCTGTTTGCGTGATTTTAAAATGACTCCACCTATTGAGAATCCCGCCGACTGTAAAGTGTGTGCTGTAATACGGTTTCTCTGTGCTCAAGGCTTCAAAGCAGTTGACATTCATCACCAAATCAGTGAAGTGTATGGTGAAAACATTATGAGTGATGGAATGATTTGGAAATGGGTTAGGGCCTTTAAAGATGGCCGCACAAACATTCATGATGAGAAACGAAGTAGGCGACCTGATGACTGAAGGTCGCCCACTTCGTTCCTCATCATGAAAGTTTGTACGGCCATCTTTAAAGGCCCTAACCCATTTTCGAACCATTCCATTACTCATAATGTTTTCACCATACACTTCACTGATTTGGTGATGAATGTCAACTGCTTTGAAGCCTTGAGCACAGAGAAACCGTATTACAGCACGCACTTTACAGTCGGCGGGATTCTCAATAGGTGGAGTCATTTTAAAATCACGCAAACAGATGTAGACTCGATCGGATGGTTCCGTAATGGCGTCTGTGGCTTCCCAACAGATGTGGCTGCACGGCGCACATGCGCTAAACGGCGACCGCAGCGCTGCGGCGGCGTAATTTAAAAACGGTACTTACTTTAAAAACACGCCTCGTAGTTAATAAAACAATTACTCGTTTGAAAAGTCCAAGACATTTTAAGAATAATAATATCTCAAACAATGCAATGCATTTCAAACAAACTGTAGGAACGAGTTCTTACGTTTCCTTTGTCTCTAATACTAAACACAATTAAGTTAAACTAAAATGACATATATGGATATGTCGGATAAAAAATACAAACGTAAAATTGAATCAAACAATTCAGTAATAATAATATGGAAGAAAATCTAGCAACTGAACAAAACTTTTGTAACATTTTCAAGATCAGGGACTACAGGGAGGTATGAGAGAAATATAATACATAAAAAGGTATGAAAAACAACCAATCATGACCAATATCTAGACCACAACACATCAAATGTGTGTTAAGCATCCACACTCGAAATGGTAAAACCACTTCACCTGCAGCAAGTTCTTTACCTCAAGATGGGAATGTGGCTATTGATTATATATATAGTGGAACTCCAACTATCCGAATTGCTTTCAGAATGTCATAAAAGAAATCTTAAAATCTTCAGTTTTTTAGTTTTGTTCTGAAAAAAAAAAAAAAAAAAAAACAAAGCATACACCAACAAAGAGTAGTGTTTTTAATACTTAGTCAGATAAACCATAGATATATGTATCACAGTAAATAACACATAAAATGCCTCAATAAATACTGAACACTGTAACAACGTCTTAAAAGAACAAATCCAAATTCTGCCAGGAAACATAATGCGAAAGTGATAATATATTGTATATTGGAGAGATAAGACATCAGCAAACTTACCTTAGAAGACAAAACTACTCTGGTATTAGTGAACTTGTCTTCTAATGTAAGTTTGCTGATGTCCTATCTCTCCAATATACTAATTCCTGGCTTAGTACCCTTTAACCTAACCTAATATTGTCTATTTAATAACCTGCTCTTTGTTTTATTGAATTTTTTCATATTTTTGCATTTATTTCTTTTTATTTTATATTGTTTATTACATTTTGTATAATTATGTTATGTGTGATAGTTTTTTAAGAACTTTTGACTTTTAACAGTAATTTTAAGTATCTAGCATGTATTATTAAGTCTTTTCTGATTTAGTAAGAAAGAAAAAAAGATTGTTTTAAATTTAGGCTAAGTTAGTAAGTACACCTTAACCCTTAAGATCCCGAGGTTTGTATATACGAACCTGAAAAGTATCTGCTAGAAATCCCGGCATTCGTATATACGTACCTGAAGGGTATCTGCAAGAAATCCTGACGTCCGTATATACGAACGTCCGCAAAAATTTTTTTCTAACATTAAATTATGATAAAATTACACATGTTTTATACTAAGTTGACCGTAAAGAATCATAGTTTATGTATAAATTATTTCTGAACTTTATATAGCACTTTGAATATATTTTATAACCTATAATCAACTGAGCATTGCAATTCGCTTCGATTTCTATGGCGGTCAGCTGACAACTGACACCTCAGTTTACTGTTGCATCATTCATTGTGTACTGTTATTTCACGTAATATGTGTCTTGGTTATGTTGAGAACGAATGCAGTGCAGCTAGTATTAGTAAAGGAGGAAAGAGAAAAAAATCCACCTTTATATGCAAAAAAGGCTTGCATCCAGTATTCCCTCCATACCATAAATGTTGAGCAGTATATTTGATGTAAATAGTTTTGTTTTCACTAAGTAAAATATTTCTCAAAAATAAGTTTGTAAATATGTTCTAAATATGTTATACATTTTATTATAAGTGTTCTATATAAAACAATTATTTCTTTTGTGAGTTGTTCAAGACATTCAAGAGTAAAATAAAATTTTGTGAAAATGTAATTGTTTAATAAAAAGTAATTTCTATTTTATTTTTTGTGATAAAATTTGATGAAGTTGTTAAATAAACAATGGGCTTCAAGGTGATACATTCATATTTGTCATATCTAATTTTTACTACTTCCTTAATGGACAAAAAGTCAAAAGTTTTCGGCAAAAATTTTTTTTGGTAATTACTTTTTTTACAAAAATTTTTTTGTTTGAATACTTATTTTATATTAATATAGTTTTGTAGTACACTTTATTTGGAATAAAGTGGTAAAAGAATCATGAGGTTTTATTAAAAAACAAGCAAAAAATTAATATTTTAGTAAAATACTGCGAAATTGGCAAAATAGGCCCGGGATTTTTGGCATATACCACAATAAAAATGCTAGGATTTTTGGCAGATATTTTTTAAAAAATACTCTGGATTCAAAGGGTTAAGACGGCAGGAGTTTGTTATACCTGTCGAAACTGTGTGTTTCTTAAACACTCAAAGCATTGGAAATCTCCAAATATACTCATACTATTACCCTTCCCTCTGTCAAGCGGATACACAACCTGGCTGCTCAAAAACGGAGAAGACAGTCAAACAACTATATCAATATGGTGGATAATGAAGTTAGTTAGTTAGTTTAAGTGGGGATATATAGTTGGTCCAGCCAACCCTTGCAACGAAGCCTAAGGCTTTTTGTGCCAATCCTGGTGCCTAATCGTCGTAAAGCTAGCAACCCTTGACAAAGTCAAGGAGCTTCTTCACTAGATTAGTAATTTCCAACTGTTCCAGAGGTGAGCCTTCAAAAAGTGCTCTTCTTCTGGAACCAAGGGCCTCACACTCCAGGACAATGTGTTCTGCCGACTCTTCGTCCTCCCCACAGAGGCGACAGATGGGATCCTCCGTAAAGAGTCCCACCGTTCTTAGATGCCTCCGGAATTTGCCGTGGCCGGTGATGAATCCCACCACCAGCTTAACGTGCGGTTTACTTAACCCAAGAAGTGACTTTGTCAACTTCTGGGAGGGATTCTTGACAAGAACCTTGCCGAGTCTTTGCCCTGGGAACCGCCGCCATCTTTCCAGATGTCTGGCGCTGACCCAGTTTTTAATTGCTGTTTTGGCAGCTGCAATCGAAACGCCGCAGGCCGGCTCAGGACCAATGAAGGGCTTCAGAGCACCCTCCCTAGCCAAGGCATCGGCCTGCTCGTTGCCTTCTAATCCCCTATGTCCTGGGATCCATTCCAGCAAGACCTGATTTCTTGAACCCAGGATGCTGAGGGACTCCACACATTCCCAGACGAGACCTTCCAGGAGTCAAGAGCCCCTAAGGCCGCCTGACTGTCTGAGAGGATGTGGATATATTTCCCGCAAACCCCTCTCTCGACCGCCTGGGCGGCACAGTGAAGGATTGCGGTGATTTCAGCTTGGAAAACGGTGCCATACGCTCCCAGGCTCACGCTAGCATTGGTCCTGGGGTCGCCAGTATAGACACCAAATCCAGCTCTGTTGCCCATTCTAGACCCATCTGTGAACCATACAATTCGGTCGTGAGAAGAAACCGGGCTACTAACACCGTCCCAGTACTCCCTCAACCTGAAATCCACAGTATAGGGTCTAGTGAAAAGGTACTTAGTCCCAATGAAGTCAGACTTCATTGAGAGTACCTCATCGTTTACTAGATTGGCCACTGAGGAGTGACCTGTACAGGACCCCCTCCAGTGGCCAGTTAGCTGAAGCCTATAAGCCGCCGCCCGAGCCTACCCAATAATGAAGAGATCAAGGGGCGGCAGGTTGAGAAGAACCTCCAGTGCAATAGAAGGGGTCGACCTAAAGGCCCCTGTCATGCACATGCAGGCAAGTCTTTGTAGGCTAGAAAGCCTACCCCGGACAGTTACCTGATTGACCTTAGGCCACCAGATCAAAGCCCCGTAAGTAATTTGTGGTCTGATGACCGCTGTGTAAAGCCAGTGGCAGACATGGGGTGACAGGCCCCATGTGGAGCCCATGCAGCGCCTAGTGGTCACGAAGGACCACTTAGCTCTGCGGATGACTATCAAGATGCAAGTTCCATGTCAGTTTCTGATCAAGGATTACTCCCAGATACTTAACCGACGATGAAACAGGCAGAGACACTCCACCAAGGGCCAGGCCTCTGAAAGAGCCCTGAACCCTTTTCCTGGTGAAGGGAACTATTACTGTCTTGGAAGGGTTTATTGCAAGCCCTTCTCTTACACACCAAGAGTTCACTGCTTCCAGACTGTCGTTCATGATGTCCGTAACAGTGCCACGGACCAGTAGGACGAGATCGTCCGCATAGCCCTGTATGAAAATGCCCTTATCCGTGAGGCTGACTAGGAGATCATCCACACCAGGTCCCACAGGAGGGGTGATAGAACTCCCCCCTGCGGGCATCCTCGGCTCGCAGAAATCTCCACCACCTCACTTAGAAGGGTTGATAGAATTCTTCTGCCCCGTAACATGTGGTCGACCCACCTACAGATGGTAGGCTCTTCACCACGTTGTCCCAGCGCACGAATAATTGACTGATATGAGGTGTTGTTGAATGCCCCCTCAATATCCAAAAAGGCTCCTAGAGCAATTTCTTTGTTCTCCAGGGAATGTTCAAGGTGCCTGACCAAACAATGGAGGGCAGACTCACAAGACTTCCCCGGGAGATACGCATGTTGATTTCGATGTAAAGGGGAGTCTTTAAGCGCCCCTTCTCGAATGTGAAATTCTACGAGTCTCTCCATGGTCTTCACCAGAAACGAGGAAAGACTAATTGGCCTAAAGGATTTGGCGTTTGTGTAGTCGCCACGACCCCGCTTAGGAATAAAAACTACTTTGCTAACTCTCCAGGACTGAGGAATATACCCGAAGGCAAGGCTCGCCCTGAAGATTTCGGAAAGTAGAAAGTGGAGGTTCGGTGGGCCCTTCTGCAACAGTGCGGGAAAGACGCCATCGCCTCCTGGGGATTTAAATGGGCTGAACTTGTCGATTGCCCATTTAACTTTGGAAACGGTGACTGTGCGTCTAGCTTGCCTCCAGTCCTCTCGAGTTGCCCTAGGTATAGGGCTAATCTCTCGAGGGCCAGAGACTTCCAGAGCATCGTCAACGAGATTCCCTAGGAAGTGACACTCCAGAAGGAGCTTGAGCGTTTTGCCAGGTAAAGTTGTCAATTCCCCTGAGCTGGTTCTAAGACTGCCCATGGGGTTGATAGGTTTGCTAGCCAAGATTTTCTGGATTCTGGCTGCCTCTTTGATGGAGTCAATGCCCCTACAAAAGGTTTGCCATGAAGTCTTCTTGGCATCACGAATGGATGAATTGTAGTCGTTAAGAGCTAAACGATACTCTTCTCAACAATTGGCCACCTTAGAGCGATTAAAAAGCATTCTAACGCGCCTTTTCTTAGCTTCCAGGGATTTTGACCACCTCCCGATTTTTGGTCTAGGCGGTGTGTTTGAAATTGGACAGTTGTCGTGGTAACTTTCGAGGATCGCATCCTGTAAACAGGATGCCGCCTGCTCTAGTTCCACGACAGACCTTATTCGTACTCTACCCCCCCCCCCCCCCCGGGACCCAATCCCGCAATGGCCGAAAGTTCCGCAGCATAGGACTCCCAGTCCGTCCGCCTAGGATTTCGGTGAGGAGAGGAAAAGGCTGACATTTTAGCTTTGACATCAAAACGAATGTACAGATGATCAGAAAGAGAAGGTTCGTCAGAGACCCGCCAGTTGTCAATGAAGCCTAGAGTGACCGCATTGCAAAGGGTCAGGTCTATGACTTCGGCTCTAACCCTATTCCTAAACGTGGGTTCATTGCCCCGATTTAGTATGAATAGATCATTAGAAACAATGAAGTTTAATAGGTACTCACCCCTCCTGTTGGAGTCGGTTGATCCCCATGCTTCATGATGGGTAAGTAAGTTAACACTGTACGTGTATGGGCGGGCGGGTGGATCAGTAAGTTACCACTGTACGTGTACTTACTGTATGTGTCATATGCAGGCCCTGTCTTTATCAGTTTATTCACAAGAAAATGTACTCAATTATACATATTTTATTAATAGTAATAATACGTTGTATTGATTCATACTGTATAAGTGATCTATGCCTGAGGCTTACTTTGAAGTAAAAGTTTGCTTATTTACATATTCATATATAAGAAAAAGAAGTAAAGTAAACTAATCAAATTTTCAAACTGTTATCATATCATTTAATTTCCTGTACAGAACAATAAAAAAAATGAGGCTTCATGATGGGCATTGGCGTCGCAGCTGACCAGAAGTTGCCGCCCCCCAATGGATTGTTTCTCTACCAGGGCTTCTAGTTCCCTGGAAGGGGGTGGATCCTGAGCATCATAGGGAAGGTACACAGAGCTGACGGTGAACTCCCCATGCCCTTCCTCAGTACTCAGTGTCATTCTCACTGTCATGATGTCCCTGGAACAGAACTCAAACAGGGGAAATACTTCCATACCATTGCGTACCAAGATACATGTCCTAGCATTATTGGTGGAACAAGAGGAAATTATCTTACCTTTTGCATCGGCCAGTCCTGCGATTCTGCCCTTGTGTAACCAAGGTTCTTGAATCAGGGCCAGGTCGATGTTGTGTGCAGTCATGGACTGACAGAGGGCTGCCGAGGCAGCCTTACTGTGGTGCAGATTGGCTTGAATCACCCTTGGCATTGTCCCTAGCCAGCCAAGTTGGAGTCAGAATCGGAGAGAGACATGTCCCCCCCCGACGTTTATTTGGCCCGAGCAATGGAAAACAAGGGCTGGCCAGTGTGGCTGCCCTCTGCTCCCATGCTCGGTTCATTGCCTAAGGACTCAATGCGGTCCTTAGGTGAAGGTTTTGATGTTTTTGTTTTATCTGGGTCCATAGGATTCCCACGATTAGCTAGGGAAATAAATGGTCTAGCCCCGACAGAGCCCCGCATGCCAGGGTAAGCCTATTTGAAACTGGATTTCGGCAGGTGTCCAGAGTCCGCATGGTATAGACTGGTCTACCACCAGCCATTCAGCCCTCGGCCCACGCTGTTCCACCTTGGCTTGGTTGGAAGGTTAGGTAGGATAAGGAATTAATGGGATAGGAGTGCTCTCAGCATCGGGATCACACTGAGAGCTGTGGGAAGGTACCCTCCTCCTCCTCATCGGTTATGGGAATGATGAGACGCCGGGCTTGGGACCGGTACAAGCGGAGTTTAATGAAGTTATTTCAAGGGTACAAAAACGCTCTCAAGTAAAATTACCTGATAGTTTATTTACTAATAGTAATATGAAGACATTTTACAATAGATTAGTTGGATATCTCGATGATAATAATCTCTTTGATAGCGAGCAACATGGCTTTAGATCTGCCCACTCTACTATTACAGCTGCGGCAAATTACATTAATTCAATCGTTGACTTAGTTGATCAAGGAAAAGACGTCGTTGGTGTATTTATGGATGTTACCAAAGCATTTGATAGCGTCTCACATCCAGTTTTGATTGACAAACTCTTGAAATTTGGGATACAGAGACTTCCTTTAACATGGTTATAATCCTATTTAGAAAACAGAAGGCAGTTTGTGGAAGTTAATCACATTAATGAGCATAATCAATTAATTTCTACTTGATCAAAGATAAGCTTAATCAAATATGGTGTTCCACAGGGATCCATTTTAGGACCACTTCTGTTTCTATGATATATTAAGGGTTACCTTCAACGATAACCTAGGTAATGATATTTGCCTCTATGCGGACGATGTCAACCTAATAGTAAAGGGAAACTGCCTACCGGACTTAAAAGAGATAGCAATAGATAAGTCTACTAAGATTACTAATTTCTTTTGATAACACAATCTCTTAGTAAATCTATTGAAGACAAATTTCATTCAATTTGGTACTAGACATAGTAAGGAAAAGAAAACTATAAATATTAATATGTATGGTACTGAACTTAAAAAGGTATCTGAAACTAAATTTTTGGGCTTGATTATAGATAGTTCATTAAGTTGGGAGTACCATGTGTATCATATTGCAAATAGAGTTTCTTCAGGTATATATGCTTTGTATAG
This sequence comes from Stictocephala bisonia, assembly GCA_035578905.1. Lineage (NCBI taxonomy): Eukaryota > Metazoa > Arthropoda > Insecta > Hemiptera > Membracidae > Stictocephala > Stictocephala bisonia. Next base: position 3,651 of record JAQJVL010000673.1, on the reverse strand, counting down.
ATTTAAGACATTTTTGTAACTTGGAAACGCTAAAAAAGGTGTACTTTGCCTATATTCAGTCTCATATATCTTTTGGAATAAGCATCTATGGTGCTACATCCAGGCTGAACCTGGACAGACTGCTGGTATTACTAAAAAGGCTTTAAGGGTAATGTTGAGACTGCGCTGGGGGTGCTCAGTAAAACACCTATTCAAGGATCTTGAGATAATGACAATTTATAGTCTTCATATATATCACTGCATATTATTAATGAAGCAAAATTCATGTTCTGCCTGTAGACTGGGTGATACTCATAGTTACAGTACCAGACATAGGCAAAATTACTCCTTATCCACACATAAATTAAAGTTTTTTGAAAAAAATTCAGTTTAATTAGGAGCAAAGTACTACAACGCCCTTCCCAATTTTGTTAAAAAGGAAACAGTTTATTGAAAATTCAAAAAGGTCCTTTACAAATATATGATTGCAGCCCCTCTTTACTCAATTGAAGTATATTTTAATATTGGAAAGGTTTGATGATACATAAAGCAATACTGTATTGAGGGTGTAAATAATGTTAAGTACTAGACTAGGAAACTTCTTAATTGATTGTATCACGCCATTTATTTGTATTTTTTACAAAATTATAAATAAAGAGAATTTGTGGCAGAATTCCTTATTGTTGTTGCTTTCTTTAATGAATAATGGTAATTTATTGAAATAATTAGGGCCTAAGTAATTAAAAGATTGTTTGAAGAACATTTTGTTTACTTTGGGTTTGATAGGACAAATCCAACAGCCCTAAGCAGGACATGGGTGTCTGTAAGCCCATGGATCAGGACCAGTCAACAAATAGCCAGTTACCGGTATCTACACCAAACAGTGAACAACCAAATCAGAACACCGCTGAAAAGTTAGTGTCGCAACCTTCAACTCCATTTCTTGGCTTTGACACACCCATTCGTAAGGACAGTAACACAAAAAATAGAGTTAACAATAAGATTGCAACTAGAATAGTTAGGCCTAGTTCTAAGAGTTATTTTTTTAAGAGTAAGAGACCAGAAGGAGAAAACCAAGTAGTCAGTCCTAAATTTGATGAAAACCTAAGTTTAAGCCTATTTTTTCTCAACATACAGGGTATAAAAGATAAAACATTAATTCTTGAAAGCTTTTTGATTAACTTGCCTAATCTTCTTGGTATTTGCATATCAGAACACTGGCTTGGGGAGTTAGGAGTAACGTCATCTTTCCCCAATGGTTTCTATTGTGCTAGCGCATATACTAGGGTATCACACATAAGAGGAGGAACCTTGATTTTTATTAAAAACGGTGTCTGCACTAGGATTTGTGATGTTAGCAAATTTTGCACTGAATTCGATTTTGAGGCCTGCGCAGTATTTATTGATTCGCCTAAATTAATTCTAGTGTCCCTCTATCATTCTACAGCTGGCAATCCTAATATTTTCTTAGAGACTCTAAATAAACTTTTATTCTTTCTCAGTCAATGGTCCAATTATACTGTCGCCCAGGGTGGAGACTTTAATATTAATTTTGACGTAACATCAAATAAAAACACAGTTAAAACACTTGTTAATATACCAAGACAGTACAATTTCTATTACCTAAATAAAAAACCAACAAGAGGAAACAATTGTCTCGACAATGTTTTTGTCAACTGTCCCAGAGATGTAGTCAATAACCGTGTTATATTGTTTCCCTTCTCAGATCACGATGGCATTCTGATTGACCTAACGCTAAAGCATGATCTTGGTAGACATAAAGCTGGCGCTAATGACACTGCTTTCAAACTTACCCTTCTTACTTCCAGCGTTTTTGACCTGGCTCAGAAGTTGGAGTCTTATGATTGGATTAGCCTTATGGATCAATGGTTATTAAATAATAACGATACAGATTGGCTATGAAAATGAAATGAAATGAAATACGACTTTATTTAACCAGGCGAAGTTGGGACTAGAAAGTCCCTTCTTCCACTTAACCTGATACAAAAATAATTACAATTATAACAGTTTTGTTTTTAAATACAGTAATTGTAACTGAATAAAAGTAACAATAACTATTATAATACAAAAAAAAAAAACAATTGAAAGTAAATAATATTATAAATGATATATGTAATTACAAGTATAAAATAAATTAACAGACTTAGAAATAAAAATAAAATTATGAAATTCCACTTACACCCTCACACACGCTCTCTTCAACTGGATCACACGCTCATTCACACATATATTAACTAAATAGTAAATCATAAAACTAAAAGAAAAAAGGAAAACTTACAAACCACATTCATACGTATCCTCCAGATGCTTGCCAAACACTACCGGCTATCATCGGACCCGCAGGAGAAAGGCTTTTACCTCCGCCCTGAAGCGATAACAGTTATCAATGTTCCTCATACCGTCTGGAAGGGAATTCCACAGACGGCAAGAATTTACGATAAACGATTTATTCAATATTGAAGTTCTATGAGTAGGAATACAAAGAAGCGAAGCACCCCTGCGTGTTTCCCGGGCACTAATATGAGACAAAAACTTGAAGTTATCAGACAGATATTTAGGAGACTTCGTGTGCAATACCTTGTGTAAGAAAGAAATGGTGTGATATTCATAGAGCCCCTTAATTTTTAGTAAAGAAAGTTGATCATAGAATTGGGTTACATGATCTCTTCTTGAAAGATGAAATATGAATCTGATGCAGTAATTTTGTGCACGTTGAAGTCTCTCAGAGAGCTCGGCAGACATGTCATTAATCACGACGTCACAATAATTAAAGTGAGTGAGAACTAGAGCCCTTACTAGCAACACTTTGACATTCAGTGGTAAGTAAAGTGCAAACCGTTTCAAACTGTGTATGCCTGCAAACACTCTGTTACATATTTCAGTTACCTGTTCAGCCCATCCCAAGGTCCTAGTAATAGTGAGTCCAATTTAACTGCTATTTAACTGCTTTTTTAATAAAGTAATTTGCTGCATTCAGTTCTTCCAAGGATTAAAAAAACCCAAAAAGCTAGGTAATGTTAGTCTAAATAGATGTAAGAATAACTGGTACACAAAGGAGCTAGCTGATGTGAAAAGTAGATTAATTTTTCTTAATTCTCTAATGAAAGGTGCACCATGTAATAATCATCTATCTGAAAGTATAAAGACTGTGAAATGTCAGTATAAGCAGGCCATTGTGAAAGCAAAGGTGTCTTACAACATAACACTTATTGAAAACAGTAGTAATAGGTGTAAGGCAGCATGGAACATAATAAAAGCTAACTCATCTCCTATAAGTTTAGGAAAAATCAATATCTCACCAGATGTCCTTAATGACCATTTTATTAATTCTGTGAATGATATTAAAAATCAAATTGGTCAAAGTGTGTGTTTACCTGCAGAGCTTGTTCGGAGGGCACCCACCACTGGAGTAATTTTCAAATGGAAGCTTATTACAACTGATGACATTACCAACGCAGCTAAAAGGTTAAATAACTCTAATAGTCGTGACATTTATGACCTGTCAAATAATATATTAAAGCAAATTACACCCTGCTTGGCTTACCCCCTGTCTATCTGCTTCAATAAATGTCTCCAGAATGGTGTCTTTCCGGACATGCTCAAGATATCTAGAATATGTCCTATTTACAAAAAGGGACCCAGGGACAGGCC